>OVAP01005250.1:1835-13276 GCA_900406295.1 Aurinia saxatilis | reverse complement strand
AGGTTCAAAATCTTTTGTTTGTTTGTTTGTATATTTTTCTTGGAATATAATTTATGATTTTCTTTTTGTGACTAAATGATTTATGGTGGGAATGTGTATTTGTGTAAGCAAAATCACACAATCACAATTTGTTCGAGGTTCTTGATGAGAAACTCGAAACAAAAAGCTTAACACAAACGCGAAGCTTAATGACCTCGTACTTAAATTGTTCTTGTGACTGCGAGGTCACTTAGTCCCAGCTANTACAGTATTATGTGAAGTTGTTGCTGAAGACATTCACAATCACATATTACCAATGTACATGTATTATCGTCACATGTAAAAGGTCTCCGCAACAAATGACCCGCGCGTAGCGCGGGATACAACTCTAGTTTGGCTTTAAAAACATTAGTCATTCACATCAAAATCAAACGATTAGTTTGTAAACATTTGTAAAAGATTAGTAGAATTTTAAAAGTTAAAAATTATATGAATGATCAGATTTGTTTTGGTAAGTGTATAAACAACTGATCAACTATGATCTATTGGCTCGTAGCGGTGAAATAGGACGCATCTCACTGCACCATTCAACGTTTATATATGCACGAATTGAAGAAACAATTCTCTGTTGTAGGGAATAATATAATTGTTGGGGTCGGATTCCACCCCATCAAGATTCGTACTTAGAAAATAATCTTGAAGTATTTTCCTAGCTGATAAACAATGTTCAGCCTAGCTGAAAATACTGACGCTCGAAAATCTCCTAGCTGGATTTCTGCCTAGCTGAAATCCGCCTAGCTGAAAATACTTGTTCATATTTTTCTAGCTAGATTTCCGCCTAGCTGAAATCCATCGCAATCAGAACTTGCCTAGATGGATTTCTGCCTAGCTGAAATCCTGCCTAGCTGAGAATGCTAATACATAAAATGCCTAGCTGGATTTTTGCCTAGATGAAAGTCCAGCTCGTCAGCATTTTCTAGCTGAGATCATGCCTAGCTGAAGTACGGATCGCAAACATTCGACGACTAGCTGAAGTGAATGACGACGCTTACGACCAGACGATTATAAACTGACACAAAGCATAAGATCCGACCGAGCTCAAGACCGACCCGAGCTGGAGCAGAGTCATCGCGCCAGACCCAACCCGAGTCAGTAGGTCCGACCTGAGCTCTCTCATGGGCCGACCTGGGCACAGCGATACCAGGTGGCCAAGCTGGACTCTCCTTCTCCCGATGGGCCGAGCCGAGCTGAGTATCCTTCGGGAGAGAATGGGCCGAGCTGGACCTCAAGGTGGGCCGAGCTAAATCTCTCGATGGGCCAAGCTGAGCTTCCGTCGACACACCTCGGGCCGAGCTGACTTACTCTTCTCGTCGATGGGCTGAGCTGGATCTCGTATCATGGGCCGAGCTGGCCTGTTCTCATCACACAATATGCCGAGCTCACGACAGTTAACCTACCGATGCAGTCAAGATAGACATGAATTGTGAAGCGGTCCTAAGCGATAAGGAAGGAAATAAAAGATAGATACGAATTCCCTTCAATCTCATGTAGCTATGGTCTTGTTGTAATCTCTATATAAAGAGAGCTAGTCATTCATTTCAAGGGGATCTTTTTCCACGCGAGCGAACACTGAGCCTTTCTCTTGCGATCTTTGTACTTCAGCAATAAAACTCAAACACTTAAACACATATTTTCGTCTCCGATAATTCGTACACATAGAAAGTTACGGATCCCTAAAAGTTACTTTACAAGTTTTTGGTTGTGAGAATTTCGGCTCTCACAATTTGGCGCCGACTGTGGAGAATTCATAACTTTCTGACTCAAAGAATTTTCGGATCACGAACCACGCTACAATGTTAGATCCCACCACTTCGCATCTTGCTACCGACACTAACATGCCATTCGGCATGCTCACTGAAACCACCATCACGCCACCTGCCAGCAATAACCCACCAGGCGCGACCGTCATCGGAGTCACGAATCCACCTCCCCGAACCGATATTAACATGACAGCCGAGCCGGTGACTCTGAACACTATAGCGGCGATACTAGAAAGGATAACCAGAAGGGCAGACGAGCAGGACAAGGTTAACCTTGCACTGACAGAAAAGTTGGGAGCGCTGACAGACGTGCCACGAGACCGAAAGGCGACGAGGAAGGTCACTTTTACTCTGCGGCGCTTAGACTACTCGTCGCCTGGAAGGGAACGCCAGCAGAGAGCATGTCCCCGCTAACTCTTGCCGGAATAGACGTTTATCATCCACTGACGCTTGACCGCCAGGAGAGACTAGCCGGTGACGACAGATACCTACTGGTCCACCAAACCGCCGTGATACACTGATACTCGAGGACGGCGAGATTGATCAGATGTTGGACCAGACCAGGCGTCAAACCACCGTTCGCAACAGACCGGTAGCAGACCAGCGCGAGGAGAACGGTCAATACGACTACTTCGAGGATGAAGACTACTACTCCGCCCAGAAGGCAGAAATTGCGGAGATGAAGGCTTCATTGGCTAGAGCCGAGATGACTGTGCGAGCGGTATGATCAGAGGTTCACATGGCGGCAAGCAAAGGACCCGAGATCAACCGCGTGCTTGAGGAGGCCCAGACTACTCCATTCACACCTCGCATCACTAGTGTAAGAGTTCCTAGCCCTGGAAAGATCAGAATTCCGGAAAACGAGGGAAACACAGACCCAAAGAGGCATCTGACGGCGTTCGCCATAGCGATAAACCGAGCCAACTTTCCTCCGGGACAGGAGGACACCGGATTTTTCTTGCTTTTCGTGGAGCACCTGAAGGGACCGACAATCCAGTGGTTCACTCGACTCCCTCGAAACTCGATCGATAGTTTCAACGAACTCTCGACAGCATTCTTGAAGCAATATTCGATATTCATGGGAAAAGACACAGCCGATGCTGACCTATGGGGGCTGGAGCAAAAGGAGAACCAGCCACTGCGCGAGTTCATCGTGAAGTTCAAGTCCATCCTCTCACAGGTTGACGGCATCAGCAATGCAGCTGCGCTAAGGGCTTTGAAACAAGCGCTATGGTACACGTCCGAGTATCACAAGGACATCGTCACCAACAAACCGGCGACCATCCAAGACGCGCTTCACCGAGCCAACGGCTTCATCGCGCAAGAAGAGGAGATGGAAGTTCTCCGAGCAAGGCACAACGCGCACCTAAACCCAACATCCAAAAATGCACCAGCGCCAGGGAACCAACGAAGCAGGACCAAATCATCGTCCTCATCGTACGTAAACCACGAAGACCACTCACCGGCACCCATAACTACCAAGTCGATGACAATAAAGACACCGGTAGAGGGTGCGGTCGCGGTGGCAGCAGATATTTCGGCCGAGGAAGAGGATGATCCAATATCTGGACCCAGAATCAAAACTCGCATGACGAAAACGCTTACTGCGAGTATCACAAGGACGTCGGACATCCAACTTCGAAATGTAGAACCCTCGCCATGAGGCTCGTGGAAAAACTCGCTGCCGGTAAACTAAAGGGAAACATCAGCATCGACGATTTCGACCCCCCGGCAAAGAAAGGCAACCAGGCAGCCGCAACCCCACAAGGGGAAGACCAAAACAAACGTACAAGACAAGGAGAAGACGACCAACATGGAGGTCCCCGACAAAGGATCAACATGATCATGGGAGGTTCCGAGTACTGCATGGACACCATCTCCGCCATCAAGGCCTTCCAACGAAGTACCGACACGATCCCTCGATGGTTTAGCGAGTCCGAATCATCTAACGACTTATCTCTCGTGATCTCCTACGAAGAAAAACACACTGTCGGAATCAGCCATCCGCATAATGACCCTCTGGTCATCGAACTGATCTTCAACAACTATGACATGGCAAGAGTGCTTATCGACAATGGAAGCTCAGTAGACGTAATTTTCTGCGAAACATTAAGGAAAATGAACGTCGGATTGTCCGAGATTGTAGCAGCGCCAAGGCCCCTAACAGGTTCTTCAGGCAAAACAACCATGACTCTGGGCACGATCATACTCCCAGTCACTGCTGGCGGAGTCACCAAGATTGTTAACGTCTCGGTGGCCGACCACCCCGCAATTTACAATCTGATTTTGGGCACCCCTTTGATGCACCAGATGAAAGCAGTCCCATCCCCTTATCACCTTTCTGTTAAGTTCCCAATCCAAGGAGGTATCAAGACTATCAGCAGTAGCCAGAGGGAGTCTCGTGTCTGTTTGTTGGCCGAGTACAAGCTCAGAAAGCCGGTGACGGACAGAACAGACGATAATCACGAGAAGAAGGCCAAGGTCTCAGACGACGACGAGAAACAGCTATCTCAAGTCTTATAGCAATTACAGATCACGGAGACCCGCGAAGAAAACCAGGCGGAAACTTGCGACTCCGTTGTATCAATCTGCATCGACGACAACCATCCAGAGCGCTGCGTCAAATTGGAGAAAGGCTACAAGAACCGTTACGGTCCGAGGTAGTTAATTTAAAAAAAGAGAACATTAACACCTTTGTGTGGGCGGCTGAAGACATGCCATGAATAAGCATGGATGTGGCCTTTCATGAACTGAACGTGGACTCGACTTTCAAGACGGTGAAGCAAAAGACGCGATAACTGGGTCCTGATCGCGCAAAAGCTGTCAATGATGAAGTTGAAAGATTATTGAAAGTAGGTTCAATTACCGAGGCGAAGTACCCTGACTGGCTCGCTAACCCCGTCGTGGTGAAGAAAAAGAATGGCAAATGGAGAGTTTGCGTAGACTTCACCGATTTGAACAAGGCGTGTCCGAAGGATAGCTTCCCGTTACCGCACATCGACAGATTAGTCGAAGCAACTTCCGGCAACCAACTTCTCTCCTTCATGGACACATTCTCCGGATATAACCAAATCCTTATGCATCTGGATGACCGCGAGAAGACCGCCTCCATCACCGACCGCTGCATTTATTATTACAAGGAGATGCCCTTCGGACTAAAAAACGCGGGGGCAACATACCAACGTTTGGTTAACAAGATGTTCGCAGCGCAACTTGAAGGATCAGCTGACCCACTTGCGCGACTGCTTCGCACAACTTAACCAGCATAACATGAAGCTCAACCCAATGAAGTGCCGATTCGGCGTCATGTTCGGAGAGTTCCTTGGTTACCTGGTGACACACCGTGAAATTGAAGCTAATCCAAAGCAGATTGCGGCACTCAACAATATGGCGTCCCCTAAGAACAAGCGAGAAGTCCAACTGCTAATTGGACGCGTCGCGGCGCTAAACAGATTCATTTCAAGGTCAACGGATAAATGTTTGCCGTTCTATGACACTCTTCGCGGAAACAAGACGTTCGAATGGACCGAAAGGTGCGAAGAGGGCTTCTAGCAACTGAAACAGTACTTGAAGGCCGCCCCGGTTCTTGTCAAGCCCGTCAACGGTGAACCATTGTTCATATACACCGCGGTCTCTCCAACTGCAGTTAGCGTGTACTAGTCCGAGAAGAAAGAGGCAAACAAAAACCAGTCTTTTCAATTAGCCAGAGCTTGACGGATGCAGAGACAAGGTACCTGCATATAGAGAAGTTGGCACTTTCATTGGTCATGTCTGCTAGAAAACTCCGGCCATATTTCCAATCTCACTCGATAATCGTTTTAACAACTCTTCCCTTGAGAGCTATCCTTCACAGCCCTGGCCAGTCCGGGCGGTTAGCTAAGTAGGCAGTTGAATTAAGCGAGTATGATATCGAGTACCGAAGCCGCACATGCGCTAACGGCCAGGTTTTGGCAGATTTTTTTATTGAACTCCCACCAAATCCAGTAGAAGGCTCATCATCTCGACAAGGATCTGGCATGGGCGTATGCTTAACTTCGCCCACCGGAAAAATCATAGAGCAGTCGTTCCGACTAAACTTCAATGCATCCAATAACGAATCTGAGTATTAAGCGCTAATTGCAGGACTAAGGCTAGCGGCAGCACTAAACATTCAGAAGATACAAGCCTTTGCCGATTCTCAGCTCGCCGTGAATCAGTTCAACGGCAAGTTCACGGCACGCGACGAACGCATGGAGGCTTACCTCCAGATCCTGCAAAAACTAGCAGCACAATTCGACGAGTTTAGCCTCATGAGAGTTCCTCGTGGCGAAAACGCAACGGCAGACGCTTTAGACGCCATCGGCTCCACATCCAATCCAGAACTGCGCCGAGTCATACCGGTTGAGGTCATCAAACAACCAAGTATAAAAACACATGACCAGGTGAACCTCGTTAACCCCAGGAATGGCGCGCACAACGAGGAAACACTAGAAGAAGAACCAGCTGATCCCATGGAAATTGATGGCGCACCTGAGCCAACTGAGTACGAGTGAGACTCACCTTGGATGGACCAGATCGTGCAATAAATCACTAACGGCGACGCTCTTGCTGACAAATCGGCCACTCGCAAGTTGAAAGCTCAGGCCGCACGTTTCGTCCTCCAAGATGGACAACTTTTCCGCAGAGAAATGACTGGTGTACTCCTAACTTGTGTGGAAGATAAAGACGCTCATAGGGTCATGGAGGAAACTCACAACGGTTTGTGTAGCAACCACTCCGGCGGAAGGAGTCTAGCCATTTGAATCAAACATCACGGGTTCTTCTGGCCTACCATGATCCGCGACTGCGAGAAATTTTCTGCAAAGTGTGAGAAATGTCAGCGCCACGCTCCCACGATACACCAACCAACCCAGCTGTTGCATCCATATCCGCGCCATATCCTTTTATGCGTTGGTCCACGGACATCGTCGGACCCCTTTACAATTCAAAGCAGAAAACGTTCCTACTCGTGTTAACCGATTATTTCTCAAAATGGGTAGAAGCCGAGTCCTACGCCAGCATCAAGGATGCTCAGGTAAAAACTTTGTTTGGAAGTACATTATCTGTCGGCACGGAGTCCGCTATGAGATTGTCACCGATAATGGATCCCAGTTTATCTCAGCTAGATTCGAAAGTTTCTGCGAACGATGGAAGATCCGTCTTAGCAAGTCCACACCCCGTTACCCTCAAGGTAACGGCCAAGCCAAAGCTATAAACAAAACCATCCTCGACGGCTTGAAGAAGCGACTCGATGCTAAGAAAGGAAGATGGGCATAAGAGTTAGATGGAGTCCTCTGGTCACACCGAATTACGCCAAGACGACCCACCGGCGAAACTCCCTTCTCTCTCATATGCGGTATGGAATGTGTCATCCCATTTGAGGCCGAATTCCCAGGGATTCGACGAAGACTCTTTTCGGAACACGCGAAGGAGAATCAGCTCATGATGCTCGATGAGCTTGACCTTATCAATGAGCTCCGCGCTGAAGCCCTCATCCGCTTGCAGAATTACCAACAGGCAGTGGCGCGTTATTACAATTTGAACGTCAGACCTCGCCACTTCCGTGAATCTGACCTCGTTCTCCGAAAGGTTTTTCAAAACACGGCTGAGCCAAATGTTGGAAAATTCGGAGCAAACTGGGAAGGTCCCTACCAAATCACCAAGGTAGTACGCCCTGGTGTCTACGAGCTCGCTACTATGGAAAACGTTGCCATTCCACGCTCATGGAACGCCATCCACCTGAGGCAGTACCACCACTGAGGAAAGCGTATAAACATATATAAAAAATATATATCGCAAAAAAAAGGTGTTTCTATACGTTCATTGAACTACGTGTAGGCTTGATCCCTTCACAGGATACGTAGGCAGCTCATCGCTGGATGAGTTCAGCTGGCCCCCCTTCTCAAAACAGCTTATCGCTAGTCGCTGTTGCTGGCCACAACAGCGATGATTTTACCCGGGTCTAAACATAAATCCTTATTTGTTAAAGCGCGCGATGCAGAGTCTCGAGACTCACATCTTAAGAACCCAGTTACAAGCACTGGTCTACGACACCTCACGGTCATAGCCTTGGAACAACAGCTTAGGATGAGGTATATTTAAAGGTTAAGTGTTTTCCGCAAAACACCCGATCTCGACGATCAACTAAGTGACCACCAAAACCTAGTTCTTTTGCTAGTCATTCTACAGATATGTCGAGAAGTAAAAGCCTTAGCATTTTCGACAATCATTCGAATAAGAAAAATGATTGCACTTGTAAAGATTGTCAAGTCAAAGTTCGAATCTAAATCACTAAGAAAGAACAATAAAGCAGTTGGCGGATTAAGCCATCCAGGCATACTACAAAAGTGCATGAAGCCTAGTACCGTCAACAGAAAAAAAGCCATCCAGGCACAACACCAGAAAACAAAAAAATAATAATCTAAGTCCTGAGATATCACGGGTAATGAGACATTCCTATCACGGAACCACATCGCCCCTTGCCTCGCCAACGCCTGCGGAGGCAGGTAGCTCAGAGACCACCACCGAAGCAAGACCCTCCATAACGGAAGGGACGAGGTTCCTCCTCGAGAAGTCCACTACTTCAACATCTGCCACAGACTTCACGAGGGATTGAGTGTCCCGCGGAAAGCCCTGACAATCAGGCGAAACAGGTGAAAGAACTAGATCGGCCTGAATAGAGGACATCATCTGAGCAAGCTCGGCACGAGCAGAAAACCTCTCAGCCTTCCACCCGGTCACCCTAAATTTATCTTTAGCAAGACAAGGTGGGTCGTCAGACTGTAGAAGATCAATAAGCTCGAGATTGGCCTCCGCTCGCGCGAACTCGATCACCTTCACCCACGCGTCACCCTCAACGCGTCTAAGCTTCTCGTTAGCACGAGAAAGCTTGACCTGAGCACGATCGGTCGCATCCCTACGGCCGGACTTGGTGGGGGCTCGCTACACGCCTCTCGGCCTCCTTCTCCAATGTGGCAAGCGCAAGATCGGCCTCATCCTTCTTCCTCACTAGAGCATACCTTGTGGCCATCAAACTCTTCTGCAAACTCGCGAGATCCTTCCGAAGCCCGATGTTGGTAGCCTCTGAAGTACTTAAGGCTTTGGCATGCTCAGATTCGGCCGCCATTAATTCGGAAATCTCTTTGTCCTTCAGGGCAAGGGACTCGTGAGCCTGCTGAATCTCAACATTGTACTCGCCCATCGTAGCATTAATACGATCCAGAAACAGTATAAAAAGGATTCAAGAGATACGTAAACAAATACAAACTCAATGACAGATAAACAAAGCAAATCTCAAAGTTTTACATGGGCTCCATGATGAGCCATTCCCGTGTATCTCCTGCTGCTCATCAACACCTCCGTCGAAGGAAGTCGTGTCTTCCCACTAACGAACTTGGAGACCGACTTGACGGACCTCCTGACACCTGTGAGAGAACTCTCTGTCCCGTCAGAGACCCGAGGAGATCCTCCCGAACCAGGCCCCTTGGTCCCTGCTCTAGGCATCGGAAGTCTAGCCTGCTTGGCCACCTTGCCGTCCTCGACGTTGTCTTTGCCAGTGTCACGCGACCGCTTCTTGTCAAGCGGTATCCTGAGGCATAAAATAAAATCAAGTAAGAAGACTCATACTTAACACATGAAGTCTCATAAAATAAACAAGGGGCAAACCTGGAACGCGTGTCTCGGGCAGGCGTCGAGTCCCTCGCAGGAAGACTCAGAATGACCGCCGACCGCGTCGCCACCTCAGCGGATGTCCCCACTGACAAAGAACAATGAGAGGAAGTCCCAAAAGACTTGCCATCGGATCGAGGCTTGGCAGCCTTAAACCCAGTGGCCTTCGGCTCGGTTGCAGCCTTCTCGGCCGCCTTCGGGTTTATTTCCTTCTTCTTGGCAGCTCGTCGCTCGGCTGCCTTCTTCTCGGTTGCTTTCCTCTCAGCCTCCATTAGCTCGGCCGCTTTCAGTGCCTCGAATACCGCAAGTGAATCAGTGGGAATCGCAGGAAATAGCGCCGGCTCTGCAAAACAAAAAGTCAGCAACAAATCTAACGACAGATAAAGAGAGGCGACCAGCCTATCTACCAATTGGTCGCCAGCGAGTCCTGATCAAGTCAAGGCAACTTGGCTCAATAGAAGCCTCAGTAATAGGAACAAAGAAGAACCCCTTTTCCAAGTCACTATCTTTGTTAGGAAAATCAATTCTGACCCGCCGGTTCGGCCGATTGGAACAATAGTATATCAGATTGGTCTTCTTTGGTTGTCGCTACACCAACAGATGGTCGAGATGACCAATCCCAATCTCGACACATGTCTTTATACTCCGAACCAGGAGTCCGACCAGGTGACGCATCCCTCGTGATGTCACTTGCGAAAAAGCAAGTTTGCGTGTCGAGAGATATCTCACCAACAAAGCCGGAAGCGGAACCACAAAAAGCATAAGTCGAAGAAGCTCTCCTACATCGTCATACAACCAGATGGGGGCTCATCAGGACTATCACCATCCGTCGGCACGATCAGCCCAATCTCGCTCGAAATCGAATGTCTGAACCTTAGCTTCCTCAACTAATCCTGGTTCGACCACGACATTCCTAAAGGGAGATCTTTCTATCCTTTCGGCCTTAGTCTCTTTATCGCGGCTCGATGCGCTGCAGCACCAATTCCCAGGAGATTCATATCACGGTCAAGCTCCGCTTTGGCCGCTACCGGGACGTAGTCCCAGTCTTTTAGCTCAATCTTGGCTGCGACAGGCTCGATGATCACTGGAATCTCTGCTGTTAAACTTAAGACCTCAGTCGCCGAAGCACAAGAATCATAAACCACAGATTTACGATGAAGCAACGATGTTGCCCCATCGACCGCATTTTCGCTTGGTCCATCAGATGTCGACGCTCGCGAATGGATGTGATTTTTGGAATTCTCAACAATCGGCTCGGACATTCCAAGTATCTCACGAACAAGCAGCGGTTGGGTGCGTGGCTCGACCGACTCGTCAACAGACATCACTAACAAGAGTAGCCAATGGTGAAACTTCAGCTCGTCGATTCTCTACAAGACTCAGCTCGGCGAGAAACTTCCGCCCGTCCTCTTTACATCCCGCTCGGATCTGAGTCCTAGTTCCGCTCACTGACCTAGCAATAACAATCCCAATCAGCCCCGGCGACCAGGTCCAGCGGCGGCGATGCAGGCCCGAGCTGACAAAGCGACCCGACTTAGACACGTCCCCGACCTGTCGAGGCTTACGAGCCGACCCAGCGATTCCCAACGACTCCCGATCTGAAGTCCCACGAGCCGATCAGGTAATCGACGCTCAGTCCGTCCAGTTGGGCTCAATCCGTCGAGCTCGGACCTCCCAGTTTGAAGGTTCTTGTGGCCCGTGTCGGAAGCGAGCCACAGCTCGGGTTCGACGCACCTCAACGACAAACAAAGAGCTGGTGGATCGGCACAAGTCGCGGGCTCGGCACGCCGGCTGAGCTTCAGATTGACTGGTGGTATATGCAGCTCGGACGGCTCGATTCGGATCGTTCGGCTCATGGCAAAGGAGACGGGCTCGGGGTCATAAGACCAGGTCGGCGGCTCAGTAGAATGGAGGGAGCTCAGGTCGGCAGGCCAAAGAGGAACGAGCAGGTCGGGA
>OVAP01005249.1:0-13276 GCA_900406295.1 Aurinia saxatilis | reverse complement strand
GTGGTTAGCTATAGGTCTTGAAAGCTAGTACACAATCTAGTCCGTTCATCGTGTTAACTGTGGGGGTCGGATTCCACCCCCGAAGATTGATAGTATAAAACGGCTAAGCGTTTGCCAGNTTAACTGTGGGGGTCGGATTCCACCCCCGAAGATTGATAGTATAAAACGGCTAAGCGTTTGCCAGAAAACACTACTACGGCCCACGAGCTGGTCATATGTCCATACCATCGAGCATTACAGTCATGTACTATCGATTGGTAACGACACGGTCAAGCACGGATCACCAAGGGTCCCACGACCGACAATGCATATAACAAGACATGGATCAAACTCGCCCCGCGAAGAAAGCTCTTAGGCTTGTCTCACAGGCCAAATAACGAACGTGGCCCGTGGACAAGTTTGCATGGACACCCCGCGGGCTACACGATCGACACAGCCCGCGGACCACAGTCATGGACTACCCCATGGGCCGTGCAAGGCACTTAGCTCGTGGGAAAAGTCCTTTGGCTTGTTTCGTGAGCCAGACCTTCTATAAATTCACACGACGAACCATCAAGCCTATCCTCTGGACATTTGGTTTTTGGGTCCCGGTCAAAACTCCACCAAGCAATGTGCTAGCTAAGTTTCACAGTGGATCCCGACAGACTTCACCAAGTAATGTGCTAGCTAACTCTCATTGCGAATCAAACGAAGACAATCGTCTGCGGGCCAAGTCTGGACCATGGCCCACGGGACAAGACCACAGCCTTCACCCGCGAGCTACGCCCATACTGTGGCCCGCGGGACGAGCCTTACACCGTAGCTCACGGGCTGCACTCTTGCCGTGGCCCACGGGATACGTTCTTGCCATGTCTCGTGGGCTACATGCTACACGTGGCCCGCGGGGCAAGCTCAACAACAAAGCTCGGGGGCTATACTCTCGCCATGGCCCGCGAACTACATCCTTGCCATGACTCGTGGGCTACGTGCTCGACGTGGCCCACGGGGTGAGCTCAGCAATGTAGCTCACGGGCTACACTCTTGCCGTAGCCCACGAGCTACGTCCTTGCCGTGGCCCGCGGGCTACGAGCTCGACACAGCCCGCGGGACGAGCTCGACGACACAGCCCGCGGGCTACACTCATGTCGTGGCCCGCGGGCTATATCTTTGCCATGGCCCGCGGGCTCCATGCTCGACATAGCCCGCGGGGTGAGTTCGATGTCATGGTCCGCGGGCTACGTGTAGGACGTGGCCCGCGAGACAAGTCTCTCTTCAATGTCCGCAGGCTAAGTCTTATGCATGGCACACGACATTTCTCACATTTAAATCCGCGAGCTAATTTAGCTCGCGGAGCAACATTGCGTCCCGTGGGTCCGTGCACATGGCTTAGTTCCATCGAAACTAAGGACCCACGACGAACATTTTATCGAACGATCATCGTGATCACACTCTTTTTCCCTTGGTAAGGTTTTTCCCATGTGGTTTTCTTTGTCAAGGTTTTTAATGAGGTGATCATCAGAACACTTACGACTCACGAGATTATCTCAACAATCTCGTGGGCCCAGAAACACTTATAACTAGCTAAATAGCCCAACTTAGTTCCGTGGGCCCATTTCCATCTTCCATCAAGACATAGCCCTAAGGTCTGTTCCGAGCGCCGTCAAGCAAGAAGGTTCGAGAATAGAATCATCGGAGTATCTAAGGAGAAAGAAAACTATCCAGAAGACTGCTGGAAGAATGAAAGCAAATCTTCAGGAAATGGAAGATGGCCCACGAAAGAGATTGGGCCCCAAGGCGGTTGAGTTAGAGTATATATAAGATCTAAGGTCGTAGGTCTTATATCATCTTCTTCTCCCTAGAATAGACTGAGTCTTAACAGCTTGTATTCGAGAATTACCTTTACGGTCAATAAAATGACCCCACCTTTCTTCTCTTGTTCTTTGTCTTTCTCTTTAACTTTCTGAGCGTTTCACACTAGAGAGTCGACGATCCCTTAAAAGATCTGTTAGACAAGTTTTTGGTTGTGTGTGAATTCCTGCCCACACATTAACCACAAATCTTGACTAATAACTCCAGCTCGTCACACATGACTAAGTCTAACGAGCTGGGGGGCTAACTGTGGGGGTCGAATTCCACCTCGTCAAGATTTATACTTAGTAAATAATCTCGAAGTATTTTCCTAGCTGATAAACAGTGTTCAGCCCAACTGAAAATACTTACATTCGGAATTCGCCTAGCTGGATTTTTGCCTAGCTGAAAAATACTCATTCATAATTTCCTAGCTGGATTTCTACCTAGCTGAAATCCATCGCAATCAGAACTTGTCTAGCTGAATTTCTGCCTAGTTGAAATCCTGCCTAGCTGAAAATGTTTATACTGAAAATACCTAGCTAGATTTTTGCTTAGCTGAAAGTCCAGCTCGTCAGCATTTCCTAGCTGGAATCATGCCTAGCTGAAGTACGGATGGTAAACTTTTCACGACTAATTGAAGGGAATGACGACACTTACAATGAAACAACTCTAACTGACGTGAAGCTTACAAAGGTCCGACCCGAGCTCACCGCCACCCGATTCCGACCCGAGCTGTAATGGAGTCAGCAGGTCCGACCCGAATCCCCCGGGTGGGCCGACCTGGACGTCACCTGATGGGCCGAGCCGACCTGACTCCCTCGACCGCTAGATGGGCCGAGCTGAGTCCTTCGTCGCATGATGGGCCGACCTGACCCGATCGACGCGTTATGGACCGAGTTGAACTCCTGATGGGCCGAGCTAACATCCTCGACGCATCTTGGGCCGAGCCGACTTACTCTCGTCGATTTAGTGGGCCGAGCCGAGCTAAACTTCCTCCTCACGTAATTGGCCGAGCTCACGAAATATAACTTAACGGTGCAACCACCTGACAGGATAAACATGAATCGTGAGCGGATCTAAGCGATAAGGAAGGAAATTAAAGATAGATATGAATTTCCTCTATTCTCGTGCAGCTAGGGTTTGATTGTAATATTTATATAAAGTGAAGTGGTCGTTTATTTTTTAGGACATCTTTTTCACACGAGAGAACACTGAGACTTTCTCTTGCAATCTTTGTACTTCAGCTATAAAACTCAGACATTTAAACATTTTTTGTGTCCGATCATTCATACACATAGAAAGTTACGAATCCCTAAAGTTAATTTACAAGTCTTTGGTTGTGAGAATTTTGGCTCTCACAATCACTCGATTGGCCGGCTTTTGACATTATGCTAGAAGTATTTAACGATTTTAAAGGATGGTTTCCTTTCTTCTTTTTGACTTACATACGACAAACACAACGGCGGACAGTCTGGTCCGATCAACGCCAACCGGTCGTTATAATTAAATTGTTGTTCACTTTTTTGGACAACCAGTTTGATCTTTTCTGTTCACCTTTTTGGACAACCAGTGTTCTTATCAAGATGGATGTGTTCGTGCCGATGCGTACGTCAAAGCTGGTAAACTTACCTAAAGGGGGAACGGCCAGAGTCACTTCCACTATGAATGGGTCCAAAAGAGATGCTTCACTTGCTAGAGACTCATTCATAAACAAGTGAATTGTCCTCTCAAACTGATGTTGAAAGAGAAGGAAGAGAAGGAGAAAGAAGTTGGTAGCTCCTTAGCGAAGCCAGAACAACATATAAAAGCCTCGGATCCTTTGTTTGGAGTGATTGCAGAATACCAATTTGGGAAGAACCCTCTCACGGGTAGACCAATGATTGCAGCCGAGGTTTTGGAGGGCATGAGACAGTATCTTATGATGGCTAATGGGAATGAGAGAACAGTCAGGGAAGAGCTCTTAAAGAACTCTTTCCGAGATTTGAGGAATGACCCTTTGGCTCAAAGGACAATTCTGAGTCTGGAGCCTTTACCCCTGGTTACTTTGGATGTTGATAAAGGAAAAGGGAAGGTCTTTGATTACACAGTTAAGGATAGGATGGCCAAAGAGGAAGATAAAAGAGTAAATAAAACAAACTGTTAGGAATAGCCATCTCAGTAGGAGAGGCAATCAGAAGAAAGAAGACGTTTCAATATGTGCATTCAGCAGGGTTTGCAGAAATCTTCACTTGAAAGCAATGGTTTCCTCATCCAGTTCTCATCACTCGTCTTCCCGAGGAACAATCGGTGCCATCTTGTAAATTGAATTATTGTAGACGTTGTTCCTTCTCCACTAACTTGCAACAGGCGTTTGTCTTCGGGAAACAGAGTGAATGATCTCACACAAAGTCCTAATCAAATCATGGAAGGAAAACAAACTTGGATAAAAAAAAATATGAAGCGGAAGGTTCTAGATGCTTTGAATGATTGCCATACCATGAAAGCTCGCCTTACTTATCTTTATGAAGAGCTCGATGAACATGGTTTGCATCTCTGTCTTTTTAATCACAATAGCAATTATCTTTATTTTTATTTTTATATAAGTTTTATCTTTATGTTTGCATACAGATGGAGTCATGGACCATGGTGAGGACTGAAGATGGACTAAAGGTAGCTAAGGAAGAATCAAGTTCTTGAAGTTTGATGTTGTGTTGTGTTTTTTTTTTTTTCCTTATGGCGCCTCCACTGATCACTTTTATGTTATAATGGCTATTATGGAACTTGGCTAACCAAGAAGGAAAATTTTTATGTTTTTGGAAAATGTTTTACAAATTTGTATGTTTTTTTTTTGCAAATGTCTTGTCTGTCTAAACAGAGAACAAGAACCAAACTTTTAGAAATTAAATAACAAAATATGTAGAATTTAAATAACAAACACACTGTCTTAAACTTCAAAGTTGAAAAACATTGTCTCAATTCTCAAAAGTTAAAACCAAAACACAAATTGTCTCAAACAACAGAAATTCAAAATGTCTACAAACTTAAACATGAATTCTTAAACAATCTTTCTTGATCATTCGGTCTGTGTTTCATTAAGAATTGATTGGAGAGAAGGTAGTTCATCTATTTCAACATGCTCCATAATTGCATCTTCTTCTGCACATAAGGAAATAGTTTTACAGTTAGTGATCTGATGTCGTTAAAAATATGTGTTGAGCATCTAACATGGAAATACTCTCCACCACAAACCAGATTATCTCGTAAGAGTAGCTGTGATTTCTGATATTCCATCATCGTATCATTATTTGTGGCATTGTTCACTGTGATTGCAAACACATTTTTTTGAATCCCCCCATGCCTCTAGTGTGTCCAAGATGTTCATTTCCAAGTGAAAACCCGTGTGTGAAGGTGGTAAGGCATAGAAAGATGGAATCATGTTGATGAGTTTCCAATTTCTGTCAATGTAATGTGCAGTCACGCACACGTATTCCTCATCAGAGATTGCAGTCCATAAATCACTCTTCCGGGTAAAGTAGCTAATTCCCTCTTTAGCTTTTCTTTCTCATTCTAGTAGAATTTGAAAACATTTGCCGCGGCTGCGTTTCGTCTTATGAACTGGACATCCGCATTCAAATACTTCCACGTTGCTCTAACGTTTTCATACTCCACATAAGAATAAGGTAGTTCATGCTGGATAATAGTCATAGCCACCATGTCACGAAAAACACCATGATCGTACTTCCTTGACTTAATGTTGGTTGCTGCATTAACTAGCATTTTCTTAACGTCACTAACCTTTGGCTTCTTTAGACACTTCTCAATATGGTGCTTGTAATATTGGGTACCGTTTCTGTGTGGGTGATATGTGTAATCCCTCTTACAGTTAATGCATTGTGTCCTTTGTACCGTTTGGCCAGATTTCACCACAGTAACCACCTCAAAGTCGGCCCAAACGGTTAAATACTGCCTTCCTTTCTTTAGTCCAGCTGAATTATTTGCTTTATCTTCAATACCATAATCATCCATCTCACCATTCTCGTCCATATCATCATCCTCCTCCGTATCATCATTCTCCTCCTCTAATTCCTCAGGCCGTACCTTTCTCTTTCTTCCCTGATTTGGTGTTACTTGCTTATCATGACCATCACCAAATTCATCCTCAAACACTAGCCTTTTTCCATGGTTAGAAGTTTCTGCTCTCGCATTCATCTCGTTAACAACTCTCTGAGATTCTTCGTCTAGACAGTTCATATCGTAAAGCCCTTGTGAATTAACAAAACCCTGTTTATCGTTAACTAGAAAAGAAAACATGGACTAAGTTCACCATTTTGTAGTCTATGTTAAAACAGAGGGGGAAGAAGACAATACAAAAAACGTTTGATTAAGTGTATGTTTAAACAGAGAAAACTTACCATGGAGGAGATATTCCTCTCAGCTTGAAGCAAGAGTCAAATCAAAGTCTCTGAATCTAGGTTTTGTCGCCAAGTATAATTTGATTTGACTATGTAGTTTGGTCTTTCCTTGCAATACAAAGTTTTCTCCGTAGGATTTGTGGTGGGGATTAATTTTCGCCCAAAATATTTCCTGCAAGCGCACAGGTCTTGCAGTAGTACATAGGGATCGTATCCACAGAGAAAGGAATTGATACGCTGCAAGCTTATAGGATTCAAATCGAACTAAGATGCAAATATGATTTTTGGGGTTTTGATCGATCGATTGGATAGTCGAGCGATCGGTCGGAAGAGTTTTTAATGAAATCTAAGAAACTACTGATGCAAAATGAAAACGGTTTAATGCAAATAATCTAAGTGTTGGGAATAAGGTATTTCTCTAGAAACACAGGACGGATTATTCAGATTTGTAAGCAACCTTCGTATTGAAGTCTTCCTGACTCAATTCCATTCAAACATAAAGCACATGACCTCAACAAAGGGGAAGTCATGATTTATACTAAAAAGATTGATATGCCAACCATACACAGGCCCGGCCTTGACATAAAGCATGGAAAGCATGTGGTTTAGGCAGCCAAATTATATAGAACATTTCAGGGCATCATTTTGATATGTGTCATATAGATAGTGGTAAAGGTTCCTATTATGGATTATTGTTGTGTGTTCTAGTGTACATTAACATTAGTTTTGTATATTTTTTCCCCTTTGTTAATGTACAAAGTTTTCTTTTTCTTAAACCCCCTAGCAACTATAGAAATGAAAACAATAAAGAGATTTGAGAGTTTTTGAAGGTAAAGTGCTCAAGGAAGTGATAGAATCGAATCAGCTGGAGAGAATCAGAATATTTGAGTTTATCTCTTATGATCGATCGGTCACCGTGGGACTCACCGATCGATTCGCTCAGTAGATATCCATTTCGTTATCTCTGAATCTTCTCACGCGCTTTATGTTATCTTCACCCAAATATATGGAGTGATCTCGCAAAGTTTCTACAATTCTTCAGTAGTTATCTCTTTTTGGTCGATCGGTCACACTGATGATCGATCGATTGGGCCTAAAGGGTGATGGGCTTCAGAAGGCTTCTTTTAAACAGGCCGTAACTCCAAGGCTATATGGTCGATTGACTTGATTTCAGGCCCATATGATAGCTAACTCATGTGGATTTCTTGTCTCCAAAGTTCATTTCAATCCAATCTGCGTATCATGTTCACCTGAGGTCTTGTTCCCGCACCGGATTTCTGATTTGGGCGAGAAATATCCATCTTTATACCTAAAATGCTTATTTCTTGGTGAAAATCATAACATTTATCTTGAAATCATTTGGTTTATTATCAAAAGCACTTGAAATTTATAGCAAAGGTGGTAAAATATCAGTCTTATCAAATCCCCCATACTTAGCTTTGTTCGTCTTCGAACAAACAGTAAGGAAAATAGGTTTGAAAAGTTGGAAATACCTCTTACTTATTACCACAGCCGAAGGGATGTGCTTCTTGATTTCAGGCCTATCTGAGGATTCTCGCTTCATAGTCCCGACACAACTCTTCTGACTGGTCCAGCAGGAATCTCAACATGCAAATACCCTAAAGGTACCAAAATTTTGACTCTCTACATTCATTTATGTTGCGTGAGCTTTCATACTGGAAAATATCAGCTAGGTAAAACTGGCTCGGTGTGTAATGAGAGGGGGCTAATATTTAGAAGTGAGACTAGTGTGTTTAGGGTTTACCGTACTCAAAAGAAATGCAATATGTTTGCAAAAAAGCAAGAGAGATCGGACCGCTTGATGGCAAAGTTTCCCTATCCCTCTCTCCTTAGCTCGGCTTGTTCCTCCCCTAGACTTAGATTCTTCAAAGGAATCTAAAGTCTTCTCCTCGTACTCCTTTAAATGTTTTCCACCTTTCTTCATTTTGATCCCTGATTTCCCTGGCCTTTTTGCTACACAAGTATGGATCATAAAGCTTCTTCTGTTTTTTTTTTTTTGAAGCTTTCACCATATAGAGCAAGGCACAAATTTTACCTTGATTTTGATGAAATGTTACCAGGGATAGCAGCCTTGAAACTTTCTCTTTGAATCTCCATGCATGTATTAAGATCGTAGAATGCTTTTTCGCCAGTCTTCACGAGTGATTAAAAAACTGTGTTGGTCTCATCTCTCCGGCCGTTTTACACATACTGCATATAAGACAAGAAAGAAAAAGAGAATGCATGGGGGTTGAAAAGAGGTTAGGTTTACGGGTGTGGTATCAACTTAAGATAAGTTAACCATTCAGGATCAGCAAGAGAATGGTAAAGTGGATAAGAAGTTATGAATGGATTTGTTTTCCCTAGTCTAATACCTCCAGCAATAAATATTTATATTCCGATTTAGATCCAAATAAAATAGAGTCACAAATCAGTATTATTAAAATATGTGCAAACCGAGATGTGTTGGGGAAGCTTGAGTATGGGGTTTCTGAAATGATCGTCCTTGATAAGTCTTGTAAGATTAGTTATTCATCCACAAAAAATGTGTGTAAAAACAAGTAAGGTTTGAAAAACAGGACTGAAAATCAAATCTTTCTTTATCTCCTTTTGGTCGATCGGTCACACTGATGATCGATAGATTGGGCCTAAAGGGTGATGGGCTATAGAAGGCTTCTCATAAACGGACCGTAACTCCAAGGCTATATGGTCGATTGACTTGATTCAAGGCCCATATGATAGCTAACTCACGTGGCTTCCTTGTCTCCAAAGTTCATTTCAATCCAATATGCATATCATCTTCACCTAAGGTCCTGTTCGCGCACCGGATTTCTGATTTGTGCGAGAAATGTCCATCTTTGTACCTAAAATGCTTATTTCTTTGGAAAATACTTTGAAAATATAAAATGGTGAAAATCATAACATTTATCTTGAAATCATTTGGTTTTATTATCAAAAGCACTTGAAATTTATAGCAAAAGGTAGTAAAATATCAGTCCTATCAATTTGCAAAAAAAATCTCTAACAAACCTAGGCTAACCTTCTTATTTTATCCGAAGTGTAGACATATGTTCAAACAGACATAATTTCGCTGGTAGGACCGCAGTTAACCGGCGGGCTGGACTGATCGAGACCGTGTGACCAAACAGGCCGGACCGCGAGGCCCGCAAATTTACGGTTTATAAAACAAAAACCCAAACTCACTAAACATGACATCCAAACGGATTTGGACCGTGTACCGCATACCCAATTGACACCTTTAATTTTTCTGTGGCGAAAAATATAATTTAGTTCGAGAACTTATTATAAAAGAAAGAAGCGAGAAGCAGAGACTGGAGTAGGAGAGAATATAATAGAAGAGAGTGACACGTGGAGCAAAATGGCACATCACGCGTAAGACCTTTAATGTTAAACTTCATGGGCTTCCAACTAAAAGCCAATTGACTATTAGTGGAGAGGCCCAATCTACTTATATATTACTAATGATCCCTTCCAATTCCCGATGTGGGATATAATCCCTAATACGCCCCCTCGAGATGATGGTTCTTTGACCATTAATCTCGGTATGCTCGGGTAAGGATCGATGGACCGACTTGGGTCAGATCGATGATGGATCGGGTTGGATAGTGTGGATCGGTTATGTCCGTTTGGACTTAATGGGCTCTGATACCATGTTAAGCTTCATGGGCTTCCAACTAAAAGCCAATTGACTATTAATGGAGAGACTCAATCTACTTATATATTACTAATGATCCCTTCCAATTCCCAATGTGGGATATAATCCCTAATATTTAAATCGTAAATTAGAATTGTCTTTTTCATATTTTAGTAGGTCGTTAATTTCAAGTGGTATGAGTTTGTGGTGATAGATTAGGAATCAAAGAAATTTTTGTTATAGATCTCACTTTCGTACGTGGATTTTTTGTAATTGTTGTTGATAATATATAAGTTTGTATATGATGTCATTTACATGAGATTATTTCATGTATATGACCTCTTCATCTTCATTTATATAAAAGAAAATTTCGTTTATCTTTTCTCTCAAAATTGTTGCTTACAAATGACACAACATTTCACAAATTTGAGTTAATTATATGATGTCATTAATATTATCTACAAAATTTTCTCGACACACAATCCACGCATAATATGGGTTGAAATCCTAGTAAAAATAAAATTAAGTATACTACTATATAGTATTTAGTTAATTTTGGACTGAAAGTATTATAGATTTAAGATTCATAAATTTTTATTACCAACGATAATACTAATAATATAAAATAAAAAATTCATTTCAAATGAAATTCGGAATACATTAACCACTTATAGAAATGGAAAAGAAGTGATGAATAGTTTCATCAATCCTATTAACCAAATTTATCAAGACAACAACAAAAGGAAAACGAAAAACGTCAATTTAAATAAAAGAAACTAGATCATTAATATTGTTTATCCTTTGCGTGCCACCGCTGCATTGTCCACACTAGCCACATCCGCAAGATGAACCCTCGCCGTGTTTTTCAGCCGTAAGAGAGCCATGTCACACATGGTATTGTATAGTTCTTCAAATGTTTGGTGCCTACGCTCCAGTTCCTCCACACTCATGCCTTTTAACGAATGGTTCCACCACATTTGCTCTAATTGCTTCACTTCATTTATTGATTTTTTCGACATTTTCTCCTTTTCCTTCTCCATATCAAGATCCTCAGCAACCGTCATGTATTCTTTAATGAGATTTATGATTTTTTCTTTTTTATACGCTTCGACCAACGATGTCATAGTATCCTCCTTTTCTGTGGACGGTTCATGTCCTGTAAAATTCATTAATCGGCTGGCCACTTTTTCTATAGATGGATGTGCGAATGTGTAAGGTTTTCCAGCTTCTGAGAAAACCAGAAAAGCTACATCCGTATCACACATCGTAATAATTTCATTTAGCTTCTTGTAGATACCGGATTTGCGTTTTGAAAAAGTAATCATCCTATCTGCATAGGTTTCAACTTTTTTCATCTCAATCTTTTGTTTTCCCTTGGTTTGCTTTCCCTTTCTTTGCCCCGTCGACATGATTGTAAAATGAGTGTTTGATTGTGAGTAGGTTTTTTCTGTTTTTCAAGCTGTAAAAGGTGTTTTTGTATTAAATTATGATAACCTAATGCATATACAAAAACTATTTATAAGAAAAAGAAGATATATTTTTTGGTAAATATGTAATGTGAAATTCATGAAGATCACATATTTGACTAATTTACACATTTACAAGTTTGACTACCTGCAGTATTTGGGAACCACTTCATTTTAAAGTTCAAATTGATTGAAAATTAACCAGTCAACAAAAGGTTCCGTGCTGAATCGGGAAAGAGATAAATTTAAATATATACTATTACTTTTTTGAAAATTTTAACTGTGTAATAGTTAATTTTGGAAAATTTATAATGACAATTAAACAAATGGAATTTTTAGAATAATAACTACTCATCATAATATGATTTCCATCTAATAAATTATAGATTTTTTAACTAAAACATTTTTGCTCGTGTGTAAAATCAAACACATAAAAACGTAATGATTTGTCGGAAAATTTTAAACATTTGAATTTTGAATCTAAACCCAATTTTTTGCAAGTTAATAGAACACAATCACCACTTGTGGCAATTTTTTTCAAAACATTATTTTATCATGTTCAAAATTTATTTAATAGAAAAGAATCATATCAAACCTAAAATTGACAAAACAAATAAATACAAATATTTTCTTTTATCATAACGCGAATATGGAACAACTCCCTAGTAATAATAATAAAACATCATCCAAATTTCTGAATATTTGAAACTTGGATTTAATCATGTGCTAACGTTTTTTTTTTCTTTTTCTTTTCTTACGATTTATTTTTAGTTCAGTCCGAAATTATAAATCATTAAGAGTCTGATTTTAATAGTAATCTTTATGGTAACGGTGGGCAGTCCGGTGTTAGCAAAGCATCAGAAATAATGATAAGTATGGCGAAACCTCTCTCTCAATCAGAGTCTTCAACTACACAGAGAATGGTGAAGACTCTCTCTCAATCAGAGGCTTCGGTTTCACAGAGAATGACAAAGTCTCCTTCTCAATCAGAGGCTTCAGCTGTTTACACAATAAAGAAGACTCCTTCTCAAAGAGAGTCTTCGGATGTTCAACAACAACGGTCAAAAGAACAAAGTACAGAGATCAAGTTGTTGCAAAAGATTCTGGCTAATCCAGAGCCAGCTAATAACAACAAGACTATGGCAAGTACGGGCTACAAGATTGTGACAGCAAATCGGTATAGTATGCTAGAATCAATGGTTTAGAGAAGAAGAGAATTTAGGGCTCCAAGTGTCCAACTTTGTATAAATACTCAATGAGTAATGTGTAAACATTTCAAGGATTGAATCAAATAAAAAGATAATTTCCTCAATACTAAGCTTATCAAGCTTTACTTACATGGTATCAGAGCTATGGCTCAAATACAACCATACGCTTATCCGCCTCTAAACTACTCAAACTCAGTCACTGTAAAACTAAATGAAAACAACTTTCTCATTTGGAAATCTCACTTAGAGAAATTTCTAAGATCTCATAAGCTTCTTGGCTTTGTTACTGGAGAAACAGCTTGTCCTACTGCAACCATCACTGTTCCTAGAAACGGAGGTCCAGATGATATCGTTCCAAATCCAGACTTTGGCCTATGGATGCAAGCAGACAACGCTGTTCAATCTTGGTTGGAAGGTTCACTATCTGAAGAAGTTGCCGGTTTGGTCATTGGATGTCAAACTTCTCAAGAAATTTGGTCTACTCTGTCTTCATACTTCAACAAAGCCACAGAGTCAAGGGTAACAAGCTTGAAGAGGAGATTGCAGACTATCACCAAACAAAGTAAGAATCTTTCTGCTTATCTTAAGGAGATTAAGAGTCTTAGTGATCAACTAGCCTCAATAGGTCATCATGTGTCTGATAAGAAGAAAATAGGGATTAGGAGAAAAGTATGAAGCTATTATAACTCAGACAAAAAGGTTTGCTTAAAATCATGCCTAATCTCA
>OVAP01005248.1:0-13277 GCA_900406295.1 Aurinia saxatilis | reverse complement strand
CCACCGCTACTTGTAAGCCGTCTTGTGCTTTTTCACCTATTACATGCATATTATATATATGAATTTTCATATACTATTACATGCATATATATATATATATGAATTTTCATAAGCAGGACTCCTTTGTGCTCTAATCAAATCTGTACTAGTAAAACAAAAAAGTTTATAACATATGATATGAGCCACAAACTCGATTTCATTTACACAAGGAAACTAATATGATGACTGAATCAGTGATGTCAAATTCTGTAAAAAAGAAGCCCATTAATATTCTAATTGTTTCGTCGACAGCCGGAAAAGCTAGCGAGTGCAGGGAGAATCGGGAAATGGTTCCACCACCGCGAACTCATCGGCGGAGTAAGGAAGAGAGACAAAGCTCGCCTGGAGAACGCGCATCTTCATTCCGCTGTTTCCATCGCCTCTCTAGCGACGGCAATCGCCGCCGTGACAGCTTCTTGTAAAGAAGAAGAGGGATCAAAGATGAGCTCAGCGTTGGCCTCAGCATCGGAGCTATTAGCTGCTCACTGCCTCGAATTGGCTGAGCTCTCCGGCGCCGATCACGATCGCCTCGTCTCTGCTGTTCGATCAGCCGTGGATGTTCGTGGACCTGGCGACTTGTTGACTCTCACAGCTGCAGCCGCAACAGGTAGGTAATTCACAATCATCAAATTGACAAGTTGGTTGTAATGCAGTTTGGGTTGTTGATCAATTTTTGGTTTAAATGTGTAGCATTGAGAGGAGAAGCAGCAATGAGGGCAAGACTACCTAAGGAAGCTAAGAACAACGCAGCTATCAGCCCTTGTGAAAGAAAACAAGAACCCTCTTCTGACCTTGATTCTGCCACTAGCACAACTACCGATGAACACATATCAAACTTGGCTTCCACTGGAGAGCTAATGCAGGTCACACCAAATGGTAAATATCTTCATTCACAAAGACTTTATATATCCATCAACTCACTTACGGACCTTCCAGGTCTTCTGCGGTGGAAGCATGTAAAAGTGTGCATCAACAACAAATCTCAGGTTTACCAATATAATAATACTCATCAGTGCAAACAAAGTTATACGCTTGTCCAATTCTCAACTTGAGTTTTTTCGTCATTTGCAGGTCCTAGTAGAAATCAAAAGCAAACATGTTCGAGGTGCCTTCTCCATCAAAACCAAAGGTACTTCAGATCACTCTTCTTGCTCTTCATTTCTCCAATGCTTTACAATAATCCAAGGGTTGAATCACTACAGGCATTGTAAATGATGTATGCGAGACAGTCTCAGGCCTGCAAAATGGAAAAGAAACAGAAAACAACAACGCACAAGAACTCTATTTCGCCATCACTACAGGGAAAGGTCTGATCAAGTTCAAGTGCAAGAGTAAGGCTGATAAGCAGACATGGGTGGATAGCATCAGGAATTTGCTCCAGCGAGTTACTTCTGTCGAGGTTATCAACACTTCCCTTCAAACTACAAACATTGGGGATACCAAATAAGTAATCTCTTGTGTTAAGGATATTAGTGTTGGTTATGTTCATAAACAAACAACTATGTATTGTCTTAAGCACATTGTTTATACATAAGTATGTGTAGTACTTCTTTTTATCTTACGTTTTCTTTTTAATGAATTGTAAACATTTTCTCACGGAAATAATAAAGAAGATTATAGTAAGGCCCGTTGAATCTCACCGGAGGAATGTCCAGGTGTTTTTCCATGGCTTCTTCCTCATGACAATCCCGGTGAGTTACTCTGTCACTGTCAAATTCTTGAGATCCTTGTCTTTTCGTATCAGTTGTCTATAGTCTCCCATTTAATACTTGAAAAAACTCAGTAATCATAGCGTGATAAAATGGAAAGAAACTGTAGTTAGTAGTCATCAGAAACTTAAACATATAAGAACATTTTAGAGAGATTGGGTAAAATAGTAAAGAGTATCACAACATTTTTACTTCGTTCAGAAACTAGCAAAGAGAAATTACTAAGCATAGCTTTTACCTCTTTTCTTTCTTGTTAGTATCGACCTTCTCTATTGTGGCTCGTTCGCTTCTTCTTTTTTGTGTCTTCTTTGACTGAGGATCTTCAATGTCTTTCAGCTCGTAGTAATGAGGAGCTATTTCAACTAGCCACTCGGGTTTCATATCGGTTGTATGCCTCATATATTCCCTGGTAGTAAGTACTAGTTCATGATACATCAACCACTTACTAGATGACTCCCCAAATAAGCCTGAGCTAGGATGTATGTAAACTGTCTGGGGTTCTTTCACTCTTCTGTATGATCCATCCTTCTGTAACTTTGCAGTGTGTGGGAAGAATCCCGCCAAGATTGCCTTCTTAATCGCATCTAAATCGTTCAGGTTTGAAGTTAGTTTCATTCCAACCTTGTCTAGAAGTCCAACTAGCTGGTCACGTATATCTCTAGCCCTTCTCATACTCTTGCTCTGAATGTAGTTCTCGTAGCACCATTGATTTGAATAGTTTGTTTCCTTCCAGGAATTGTAAATATTTAACAGCGCAATGTGATCACCTACGTTCTCTGTGTAGAAATTCATACGGACAGTGTCGGCGAGCACTTGCTGGTTCTTAGGTCTATAAAAGATGGAGCTCCCTACAGACAACATGGCAGCTATTGTGACCATCTCTGACGAGCACTTGTACATTTCTGAACCAACAATCATCTTCGATAGCATTGGATCAACCGGAAACTCCACCATTCTTTCTCCTAACTTGGTAATGTCACCATTTCCATCCAAAGCACCCAGAGCATAGAGTAACTCTAGAGCCTTCATAATAGTGTTTTCAGGTGGAGGATCCATGAAATCAAAAGTGAACACATCTGGGATCCCAAGACTCTTCAAAGTAAGTACAGCACTTGCAAGATTTGCCCTTTGGATTTCCGGTACTGTGGTGGCCTCCAAGTTCTTAACGTCGTACAACCGGAAACATTTCCCCGGACCTGTTCTTCCAGATCGACCAGCTCGTTGCTCTGCGGAAGCCTTGGAGATAGGAGTTACAAGCAGTGACTCCATTCCCGTTCTCGGGTTGTATGAGTTGAGCTTGCAATACCCAGTATCAACAACATACCTAATCCCGTCAATGGTTAACGATGTTTCTGCAATATTCGTTGCCAGAACAACTTTCCGCGTCCCTTTAGGGGATGGTTCAAACACTTTTGCCTGTAGCTCTGTCGGGAGATTTGAGTAAATGGGACAGATAATGATCTCGGAGCCCTTTTTACCCATATCTATCATCTTTAGCTTCAGCTCCGTTTCTGCTAATTCAATCTCTTCTTGACCAGTGAGAAAAACCAAAATGTCACCAATTGGCTCCGTCTGATGGATCTGAAACACAGTGCGTACTGCTGTCTTCAGGTAGTCAGCTTCTTGCGTTACAGTGAAGAGCTTTTCAACAGGATATCTTCTTCCCGGGATTGCGTATATGGGAGCCGAATCAAAATAGTCGGAGAACTTTTTAGCTTCAAGGGTAGCACTGGAGATTATTAGCCTCAGATCAGGCCTAACCTTGGCGACATCCTTCACCAAAGCAAAGAGGATATCAGTGGACATTGTTCTTTCGTGGGCTTCATCAACCATGATGACACTATAGCTATCGAGTTTCGGTTCTATGAGTAGCTCTCGCAACAGCATCCCATCAGTCATGTACTTCAAAACTGTTTTCTCTGAAGTACAGTCCTCGAATCTAATGGAATAACCAACCTCATGTCCGAGTTTGACATCCAACTCTTGAGCCACTCGGGCAGCAACGCTCATTGCAGCAACTCTCCTAGGCTGAGTGCAACCGATCTTTCCACGCTTTGTGTAACCGGCTTCTCGGAGATACTGTGGTATCTGCGTAGTCTTGCCAGAACCTGTCTCCCCAACAATCACAAGAACCTGATTATCTTCAATGAGCCTGAGCAACTCCTCACGATATGTATGAATGGGAAGCAAATCCCTCTCCTCCCATGCCTTCTTAGCAACTGTACCCGAGCGGTGTTTCACAGTTTCCTCCTCACTAGATGCATCCACAGAGGCTGATAAGTCGTCAAACACATACTCATACCCATCAGAAACCTTATTCTTGTTCTTAGCACCAAACTTCAAAGTAGCTTTCTGAGCCTGATGTTCCTGCCAAGCTTCTTGCTCGGTAAGCCCTCTCGACGAGCTTGATTTCTCGCTGTAACGCTGCTCCGCAACAGCAAACCTCTTCCTCTGATCAATAAGCCCTTGTCGATCATACGCCTCGGGAATGTGATAGCCTTCAACATCATCATCTGTTTTCTTCAGCACCTCATACAACGCCTTCTTGTATTGAAAATCAATTTCTTCTATCTCACTCACCTTTACACCATTAAACATTAAAATCTCGTCCTCAATCTCATCCCTAAGCTCTTCCACTTTCTTCTTCACCCGTTTCGGCAGATATTCTCGCCTCGACACTTGTCGTAACCTCTCGCTCTCTTCATTGCTCCAAACCTTGATCTCCGTACACAATTTCTTCGCATCATCATCGTCTTCTTCTTCTTCTTCCGATACTCTGCTTCGCTTTCTAAGACTCTTCTTTGGCTTATTAAATTTCACACAGATCTTCTCCTTCCCCTGGATATACCTATCTTCAAATCCAACACTCGACGGAATATACCTATCTTCAAATCCAACAATCGAATCCATCATCATCTCTTCCGCGATTCCAATTTCTGATTTCGATTTCCAACCCTAATTCTCCCTTAATCCAATTCAGGCACCTGTTGCTTTAATGTTCCTTCACCAAAAACAATAGAACCAACAAGCTTTATTTATACATACAAGCCCACAATTTAACATTTTCCTTTTTTTTCTCTCCTTTTCTTTCTTTCCTTTTTTTTTTTTNTTTTTTTTTTTTTCTTTTTTTTTTTTTTTTTTTTGTGAAGAGGAAAGTCAATAATACGTGATCAACAAGAATAAATACGTGATCCAATCTTTATTGCATCTAAAAAGCATGAAAAATTATATTTTCAGTTTTTAATTCAACAAAACTAACCAGTATATCAGTTCATACACCTGAGATTAGAAAAATACAAATTTAACCCAAGATTTCCCATCTTTTGAACCTTTTGGATTAAATTCTGTTACCTCTCATGTGCATAGATTAATAAATAAAAGATAGATATATATTAATGTATTTAAATACTCTACTAGTTACATTGCCATGAGAAAGGAATGTAGGGAGGAGATGAGACATAATCAAACTGAAGTTTAAAGATTAAAGTCATGGCTGAAGAAAAGAAACAGCACGGAGGAGATAAGCGAATAAGGTAGTTGGGACAGAGAAGAAAGGAGAATGATCACTCTCCTCCAAGATATAAAACTGAGAAGGTGGCCAATCCTCTACCAGACGGTCTTGACGCACAGAATCAAACAAATTGTCCTTACCCGTTTTCATGTACACTCGAGGAACTTTCTCGGCTTCCAGGTTTGGAGGCAGCGTATCGAATGTCAAGCCCCTCACAGGAGCAGGTCGGGCCAGTTTAGATGACAAGGTTACGTCCTATATATAACAATTATAAACCATCTCTATAGTTTTAGTTACCACACATATAACAGATTATAGTATTAATTAATTAAAACCATAAGTTGTGAATGACAAAACAGAGTAATATATAACCTCAAGAGGGCTTTGGCTATAATAATAATGGCGTCTATACTCTTCCTTCATGATCACTGCCGTGGGTGGCTTATCAGTGCCTTCCCCGTAAATGTACTCCCATATTTCTTCATTCATCTATACCAAATACAAGCTAGTCTCAAACTCTATCTAGTATATATAATGCTACAAGGTTGATGTACGTTCTAGATGTTGTCTCAAATTAAATCTGAGCCATGCATGTACAAGAATGAGTAAAATGTGTCACTCACGGTTGAAAGAAACGAAGAAGAGACAGAACCAGGTTGAACCATAGCAGCCGCAACGTAAATAGCCATTGCGATCTTATCTGTGAACTTGCATAGAGCTTCGGTGACAGTGCCTCCACCTGCGCTATGTCCGACAAGTATGACTTTATGGTGAGGAGGAAGTTCGGACAAGAGAGTGAAGAGAGGACGGTTATATTGGTCGGAGTCTAGGACAGAGTTGGAGTCGGTGAGGTTGATTCCAGCTCCGGTGAGGTCGACAGCGGAGGATTTGAAACCGGCGGCTTCGAGAAGAGTGATGAGTTTATACCAACACCAAGCTCCGTGAGAGGCTCCATGAACAAACACAAAGTGGATTCTGGAGGACTCATCACCTCCTCCTCCCATTACTCTAGCACAGAGTGAAGGCAGATTTGGTCCCCAGATCGAAGATAATAACAACACACTCCAACTATAAGTGAAGTTAACAAAAGTTATAGTGGGCCGTAAAGTGGAGGCCCATTATAACTGAATTAAAAAACGAAGAAGATGGTGATCTGACGAATCTCACCGGAGAGAAGTCTGTCTAGATCTCTTCTCTGCTTCTCCAGCGAAAGTCGAAATCCTCCTCTCCGACGACATAATGCCGGTAAATTCCTCGCTCAATGTCTAATTCCGGATCTCAAGGATCTAATTCTCCGCTTTATTTTCCATTGTTCTGATTTACAGTATAGGACGGTGATAGAAGTGGAGCCTCCGAGTCTGTTGCGGTACTTGATCGGAGCTGCGGTCATGATGATGGGCGTTGTATTACCGGTTGGTTACATGATGTTCAGAAACAAACGAGTCCCCTTCTCGTCTTCATACTCTAAACAGACGTAGGTGTGCCTTTTCTTTCACTCTCATCTGCTAAGATCGAGTCAGTTGCTGATTTTTCGTACAAGGGTTGTATGAGAACATGATAAAATTTGCAGAATTGTAACAAATTTCATGCCTAGGAGCATCATTTTGTTTGCCTGAAAGTAAAAACCAAAGAACTCAAGCTCATTAAGGCATTGAATTAGTATTGTATTTGTATTGTTTCTTCCTATTTTGAACTCTGATTAGCGGAAATTGTGGTTGAATAGATGTAAGTGATCGGTTTGTTTCGAATGCTGATACTATACCAGACAGAAATGCTAGAAACTTTTTTGAAAATGTTAGCCCTCTTGGATGGGTTCTAGAGACTGAAATATTCAGTGTACTTTGTGTGTTTGGATCGAGTTCAGGTGGGGAATCCATGGTTGATAGATGATCAATATTATAGTTGCTTGCTCCTCTTCGTTAAAGCTTGTTGTAGGAAGGTGATCCTTTTGCTAGTCAAGTAACTCTGGAGTTTTATCATCCTTACTCATTGGTGCTAATAATCTAATACTTTTATTTACTTTTCAGGAACAAAGTTTTGATTTAGAAAGGTAGAGTATGCAGTTGAAATCAAGTGAATATTGAGAAGGATGATGATGACATATTTATATGGAGGATTGTAGAATTACGAAAAATTCTTGTTTTTTTTCATGGGTTGTAAAAGATCCTTTGATATCAGATTCATAAACCAAATATGTGAGCTGTTTTTCTTTAATTTTCTTGTTTGCTTCTTGCATAGGTTAATCAAGGTCTATTTTGTACACAATCTCTCTGGGTGGAAAGATATCAGTCACTTGTTAAGAGTTTTCATGAACTATAAATTTATATAATATTGAGTTTCTTTATATCTTCGACTTGCTTTTTATATGGTTTCTGTTTCCATGGAGCACCAAAAAATAGGTAGCACTAGGGCAATTACAAAATCTGTTCATTAGCCTCAAATAGAGACGAGCATAAACACTTTCAGGAACTGGTAGAAGAATTCAGTCAGGCTGTGGTAGAGCATAATATGCAAAACCTTACCTCCAAAGAAAAAGAAAAAACAGTGGGACATGTAGTTAGTGGATAGTGTCATTCCTCCTTCCACCTCCCCAGTGCTTCTCCAACGCGGACTCTGTCTCCACGTTTGACACAGAATCTGAAATCTGAGGAATTGCTCGAACCCTCGGGTGTGCTTGCGGTTGGTGCTTGAAAAACAAGAACCACGGTCGATCCCATGTTGAATACACCTACCTGCATCAATCTATACATCAACCATGTACCAATGATATGCATAAAAGAACATTGTTACATTCCTCATATTGTAACATTGTATTATTTTTGTTTTGGACCTATTTACCTCCTTTCCCTTCTCAAGCTTTAAGCCATCACCTTCTGGATCATACACACGCTCCTCTGGTGGCTCTGTAGGAAACAGCTTCTTCTTTGGCTTGTTTGTTCTTAGTTCGGGTTCAATGAAGAGCTGCCACAGCAAATATCATCAGGTTCCATAAGGTTAGGGGGTTAGGTTTTTCTATGTTCACCAAATCTACCTCAATGGATCCAATGTTGGTCGCACCAACAGCGGCAAGTGCCATAAACCCTTCTTTCCATACCCCTTCAAGCACAACCTGTTCTCAATTAGATTAACAGATGATGATCAATGTCTGGAGATAAGAAAAAGGACACAAATATTTTGGTTGGTACATCTACAATGAAGCTGATTGTTCAATTTACCCTTTCATTTTCGACATAGAGGTTCTTTATTGTTCTTGTAGCACGCTCGTTCACCGGAAACAAACGACCTGAAAATTGGTAGTTTTTAGAGAGATACCAATATTGTTACAAAAGTCCAATCACACATAGGCTATATTATATACTTAAGTGGGAGCGTCGAGAGTAATCAAACCAGCAAAGTGCCGACGAACCAATGCATTCCAGTCAGTAGGTGAGTGTATCCGATGATAGTCCCCAGGTCTTAGGTATATCACACAATAATAGAGCCCCTTCATTGGACTGCAACCAAAACTCAGATTACATAAGTTTCGGTTTTAATGAAACAAAAGTCATTTCTTAGATGTTTAAGGTTAATATTCCACTGACTTAGCTGAAATGCTCTCACGTAATTTTGGAGATGCCAAAGATACTCTCCACCAAGATTTGTGGCCTTTTTCTCCAAGAGCTTCTTCGTGAGGCTCATCCTTACCTTGAGGTACCATGGGTAGGAGAGAGTTAATTCCGAGAAGAGCGGGTACTGAGTAGGAATGTCCTTTGACTTGCTCGATCATCCCTCTACCTCCTTTTAACTCCCCAAACCTTAGAACGGTGCCATCCACAGGACTAACCTGATTTTGTCGAAATCTTAGACCCAAACTAAGAAACACAGTGAGCCACATAAGAAAGTTACAATGTTGTTGTTACCGGTTACCAGACAACGAGGATCGGGGTCGATAGGCCTGCATCCTTGTTTCAAGCTGCGAACAAAGAAATCCCGTAGTGAAGCATACTCTTCAAGAGGCAGAGCTGCTTCGTCAAGATCTGAAAACACATACAAAAACAGTCTGAGAATCTGTTCAATAACTATTTTCCTCTGGTTAATTGAAGAAACGAGACAAAAAAACAGGCATACTTGAATGGAAAGCCCGAGCCCAGGCTTTGTAAACATATGGCCGCATCCAGACGGGAATTTGCTGAGATGAAGAAGAAGTAAGAAGTGAAAAAAAATGTTGTATAGTAAATTAGTAATCAGAAATGGCTGAAGAACTGACGAGACTTGTGAAGGAGCCCCATGCTCTTGAGATGGATCGTAGAGGTAGAATTTGGAGGAAAGAGGCCTAGAAAACCACATAGATTCCAAGAATGATAATAAGATTATGAGGATTGAATTGAATGTAAAGTAAAAAGAGGATTTACTTTAACATCTTGGTGGAACTCAAGTTCAATCCCCCTTTCCAGTTTGTCTTCAATCTGTTGATAAGCAACCCAAATCGAAAGCAAGCAATGGTAAGAAGAAAATGTAAAGTTCTAGAATGCTCGTTCGTGAGATTAAATTACCTTCTTGTCTTCGTATAGGCGACGAGCATGAAGAGCTCCAAGCATAAGAATAGTAGCCGCAGTTGCTCCAGGCAATAGAAAAGCATTGCCTACATTATAAAATCCTATATAAGAAGTTCACAAGCGGTTCCAGTGAATCAATGGAAATACCTTTAGAGTCTCCACTTCCGCCGCCGAGAGTAGAAGCGCGAGCGCCATAATTGGAACGGTTACCGTTGAGGAAAGAAGTGAAAGTTCGGCGATGAGTATGGCGGAGATGAGAATAGTAAGCCAAGACTGGGAAATTCTGAGAAAATCGAGGTCTCATGCTGATGCACTTGCTCCTTCCCTTCCCTTGTGAGAGAGAGAGTGGTTGGTTTTAGGGTATAACCACCAATTTCAACACACACTCAAATTGAANAAATGTAAAGTTCTAGAATGCTCGTTCGTGAGATTAAATTACCTTCTTGTCTTCGTAGAGGCGACGAGCATGAAGAGCTCCAAGCATAAGAATAGTAGCCGCAGTTGCTCCAGGCAAGAGAAAAGCATTGCCTACATTATAAAATCCTATCCTATATAAGAAGTTCACAAGAGGTTCCACTGAATCAATGGAAATACCTTTGGAGTCTCCACTACCGCCGCCGAGAGTAGAAGCGCGAGCGCCATAATTGGAACGGTTACCGTTGAGGAAAGAAGTGAAGGTTCGGCGATGAGTATGGCGGAGATGAGAATAGTAAGCCAAGACTGGGAAATTCTGAGAAAATCGAGGTCTCATGCTGATGGCGTTGCACTTGCTCTTCCCTTCGGTTTTAGGGTATAACCACCAATTTCAACACACACTCAAATTGAAGCCTTCTGGGCCTTTCTCTGATATACTAGCCCGCTAATCATTTTACTCATCATTTTATTATTGTTGAAAACAAAACTTGGTTCTCGTCTCGTCTCTCTCGAATTGAATTCATAACGAAGCAAGATTCTTGGATCCACCTCTATCTAGACCAATCGGTGCTTTCGTTTCCCCTTCAGGTATATCACACAGATTCGTAAACCTCAATTGCTTCCGCTTTTGCTTTTTTTTAATCCTAGTTTCGTAGATCGCTAAATGGGTATTGATAGAGAGAATGCAAAGAGGCTAGTGTTTGTGACTGTGGGAACTACGAGTTTCGATGCTCTTGTCAAATCTGTCACGACTCCAGATCTCAAACACGAGTTGCACACTCGAGGCTATACTCATCTCCTCATTCAAATGGGCCGTGGAACCTATTTCCCTACCAAGGTATTTTCATCTTAAACGTCATTCTCATCNTGGAACCTATTTCCCTACCAAGGTATTTTCATCTTAAACGTCATTCTCATCCTCTTGTNTCAAATGGGCCGTGGAACCTATTTCCCTACCAAGGTATTTTCATCTTAAACGTCATTCTCATCATTCCTTCAATTCCGAACGCCTTATTACTTTCTTTGTTGCTTCTCCTCATTGCTTTCAACTTATTTTAATCACTGATTCAGTGTGATGGAGCAGATGGATCATTAGTCGTGGATTACTTCACTTTTTCCTCCACTATCGCAGATTATATTCACTCTGCATCTCTTGTTATAAGTCACGCTGGTTGGTTCCCAAATACTTGTCAACTTTTAACAACCAGATAATCGTAGTGAAATATATCAGTCAACTCTCAATGATGCAGGATCTGGAAGCATTTTTGAGACCCTCAAGCTCGGGAAACCATTGATTGTGGTAGTCAATGAAGATTTGATGGACAACCACCAATGTGAACTAGCTGAAGAACTAGAAGATAGGAAGCACTTGTACTGCGCTCGTCCTCTAACGCTTCATCAAGCTTTAACCAAAATGGAGTTGGACTCCCTAGTTCGGTATACCCCTGGTGATGGAACACCTGTTGCCCGCATTATCGATAGGTTTCTTGGCTTCCCTGATGATTAGTTTAACTGAATATACAGTAACCTGGTGGTCTTTCTGTTGGGCATCATGTCATAGATCCATATTCACAATGTAACAAAGCATTTTCTCACTTTTGAGAGGATTTGGAGACACCTTATATTAGAGAATCACCTTGCTTCATTTCATTTCATTTCACAAATAGAACACTTGTCGAACTGATAGAAACTTTTACTACATCAAATTAACTTAAAACTGTGTGAGTTGAATGATTTAAAGTAGTTTTCTTTCAAAACTGAACTTACGATTAACACAGAAAGCAAATATAAAGACTTGGCTTAGNCATTTTCTCACTTTTGAGAGGATTTGGAGACACCTTATATTAGAGAATCACCGTGCTTTATTTCATTTTACAAAGAGAACACTTGTCGACTTTTAATCATGTGTTTTATTAGAGAACTATCTTAATTTTGGCATCTTTAAACTATCAATCACGTTTAATCTATATGTCACGGTTAACTACATCAAATTACCTTTAAACTGTGTGACTTGAATGATTTAAAGTAGTTTTCTTTCAAAACTGAACTTACGATTAACACAGAAAGCACATATAAAGACTTGGCTTAAAAGCATAACTGGAAGGAAATAGTATAGTCTTCAAAATTTGCAAAAAACAAAAGTCATCAAGCCAGAGACAAAAGTGCAACATGGAAACCTAGAAGTTGATAGTAGAGTAAAAGGGCAATCAACGGTAACGACGAAGGGAGAGAGTGTTGTTCTTCTTCCATGTTGCCCTGCGAGATGGACGGTTTTTGTGGTTGCGGTGACCCTTTCCACGCAGACCTCTGTTCTTCTTTCCCTCTGAGGTGAGTCCCCTGAGCTCACGGTGTTTGTGCACTGGGTTGCAGATCCAGTTGATTCTCGGGTCATTGCGGACAGCATTGTGTGCTGGGTCAACCAAGATGATCTCGTAGTACTTGTATGTTGAATCCTATCAACAACATGGTAGCTTAACATCAATACAAGCAAAATACCTAATCATAGAGTAATGTAAGTGATGGATAGATACCTCATTGAGCCAGTAGGAGTTGACAACTCTGAGACCACCCAATTTGCGTCCAGCACGCTCCTCAGCAACAGACCGCTTGCTACGCTGGAACTTGAGTTGGGTAACTCCCTGGTTTGTGGGCTTACCATACACAATACCCTTAGGCACTGGCCTCTTGCGTCCTCCACGTCTCACACGGACACGGTACACAACAAAGCCCTGCATATAATAACACCCCAACTCTAATCAGAAAGAGGTACTAAAGCTATAGGAAATGTTGGTATGTGCCAGTCAGAACAAGAGCTAGATTTATCATACAAAGGTAAATCCAGCTAGTGAAGTAGTATCAAACTTGCAATTATTTTCATTTAGCCGGTCATGGGAGGGATTCAATCAGTAACACACAATAAATGTGTGCTTCAAGAAACCACATAACCAGCAAATGCTACTATTAGGCAAACATTAGGCTAGAGCAAATGCAGATACCACAGAGAAGTCACTAACTAAACTAACAATATATCATTTTCAACAATCAAAAGCACATTTTATCCCACACTAC
>OVAP01005246.1:187-13277 GCA_900406295.1 Aurinia saxatilis | reverse complement strand
CTTAACTGAAATTTCCCATAGCCTAGCTATTTTAATAGATAAGAAAACCCCAAAAAAACCTTAGTTAACTTTAGTTTACAGTAGAAAACCTCAAAACCAATTTCCTTGCATTTATTTAGAATTCTTTAGACTAGTTTGCATTTTATTTTCGGTCTCTGTGGATTCGATCCCTATGTACTACGACTGCGTGTCTGTACACTTGCAGTCAGAAATACAAGGGTAAAACTTTGTGTATCAAGGGTGTCGCTCGACACCTCGCGGAAAAATCTCAGACGGACTATGTTTAAGAAGATGGTGTCGATCGACACCAGACAGTGTCTACGCTCAACATGGACATTGGTTGAGCTCCTCTCGACATGAGCTCGACACCACAAGGGAACAAGTTCAAAAACAGGGTGTTGAACGACACCACTAAGTGTGTCGATCGACACCCTAAAGGAGAAATAGTCTCCTTCGTCTTCTTCTTCGACGAAACAAATCGATCAACCTTCTCAAGCCCTTGGACGTAATTTCCAGCTTAGAGTACATTACCCAGGAGCTGTTAAGAAGTCTAAAAAAGAGTGCGAGGAAGCTATGTGCAAAGAAAAACTCGGACAAATGAGACTCGAGATCCCTCTTCTCAAACCAATCGAGCAATCACCACCTTTCTAATGGTTCCTCAAAAAGTTGGTATCCAGAAATTTTAGCTTCGAGGAAGGCGTCTATGCAGTCTCTCAAGAGGCTACAACAATGATCCTCAATCAAATGCCAAAGAATCTCGACGATCCAGAGAGTTTTATTTTAGATTGTTCAATTTAGATGGTTGTTTTGACAATTCTCTATGTGATCTTGGGTCTGGTGTGAATTTGATGCCTCTTTCAGTTGCTAAGAGGATGGTAATGATAGAGTTCAAGGGTCTCCTTAGTCTTAACAGATCGATCTATTCGATACCTAGGAGGAGTCCTTGAATATGTACCTGTTCAAGTTAGCAAGTTCTACATTCCAACCGAATTTATTGTCCTCACATACGAGCAAGAGCCAAAGGATCCCATTATCCTTGGAAGACCATTATTGGCGACCGCTGGAGCTCTAATAGACTGCCAAAACAGCATCATCGACCTCAACATTGGTGAATTCTTAATGCGTTTCCACATGGACAAGCTCATCAAGCGACCAATGATAGATGGCCAAACCTTCTATGTTGATGTCCTTACGGAGCTAGCCGAAGAAGCTGTGAGTGAAATACACCTTGATGATCCTCTTGAGAAGGCCTTAATATGTGCAACAGAGTAACACTTAGATGACATGACACTTGGGTACTCAAAGATGCTCGAATCGAGCGACCGCATGTGCGATATTGATGTGTTGCAATTAGATGCTCGATGAGTTTGACATGACACTTGGGTACTCAAAGATGCTCGATGAGTTTGATGAAGGTTTGGAGAGTTTGGGACAGAATTGACCACTTGAGAAAAACTTGAGCTAGAAGGCTCCATCCGAAGGGTCCTAGGTTGAAACAAAAATGATAGTCTTAAACTTATCCAATAGAGATGAAATTTTGTGGAGAGTTATAGGAATGAGTTAGCTTGGATTGAAAGTTGGAATCACTTGATTTAAAGTTGGTATGAGTTAGTCATTGATTTTACACTGAAGACTGGTCTTCTGAGCTGCAAGATGGAACAAGAGAAGAAATGGCGTGGGAGGTTGAGCACGGGCATGAAGCAAGCCAGGGAGACTGTGCCATCAGACTCCTTGGTCACGTGCACCTTGGCACGACTTTGAGTGAAAACATGAGCCCGTGCCATCAAGTTCTCTGGTCACGACCATTTTGTCACGGGTGTGAGCGAGAGAATGGAGCCTGTGCCATCAAACTCCCTGGTCACAAGCATCTTGGCACGGGTATGAGCAAGAATTCTGAGACCGTGTCACTTCTTATGAGCCTTGAACAAGTGTTTTGGCCATTGACCAACCCTAGCTCTTACTTTTTCTTCCCTTAGTATAATACTCCTCTTAGACATTTTATTTTTTTCAAGCCTTTTTTGTTCAAGAATACCAAGAACACTTTGTAAACACTTTGGATATCTTTTGTTTATCAGATTTTAAGATTTGATCTTGGCTTAATCAAAATATTAATCTCTTTTTAATCATGATTTCTCTAGATTTTCTTATTGTTTTCATTTCTTTAAGCATGTGTGAATAGTCATTTAGTCGGTTCTTGAGTTTTGTAGATTTCGGAGATTTTAATGAGCGATTAGTGGTGATTAGGATTGGGTAATCATAGATTCTTAAGTATTAGAGTGGTTAATGCTAGTTTGACTTGATCAATCAAGGTCTAGAACTTAGGCATTTTGTTGCCCGAAAGGTATTCGATGAAATGCTCGAAAGACTTTTACTTAGTTTTTCTTCCCTAGACAATGAAAGTTGATGTTAGGGTTATTAATGGTAGATTGAGCTTGATTTATTAATTCTTATTGATTAGTAATTTTGCGATTGAAAGATTAGTGAAAATTGCTAGATTGGTAAAGTGATTAAGGTCACGAAAGTGGACTAGTCAATAATTAGGGTCTCAATGCCTAGAATGGAACTTAATTAGTACCCAACCACCATTAGTTACTTGTTATTTAACCTAGATCGTACGCTAGACTCAATGACCAATGCCTTAATTAAATGGTCAAAAACCATTTTTAGCTCTCGATAATTGTTTCCCTTGATTATTGCCGTGTTTAATTACTCTTTCTTAGTTTATTCACTTGTTTTGAATTATTTCTTTGATAATTTAATTATTTCTTAATTAGATCACTTAGTTTAATTGCATCTTAATGATTTTATCGAAAAACAAAAAAAAACCTTTCGATTGCTTTAGCTTAATTAGATTCTATCGCATTTAGTGTGCTAGTCGTTTTCCTTTTGGGGTATAATCCTTAAGCCATACTACAACGACAAGTATGTTGTTAGTCGGTTTATGGTAAATTGAGATTGTAAAGTCAAATTTACATCTACATCAATTTTGGCGCCGTTGCCAAAGGGAAATAGTTAAGTAGCCATTAAGATTTTAGTTTCTACTAAGACTAGAGATTTCTTTTTATTTTAAGTACCAATCGTTTCCTTTTGTTTGTCTTTGATTCTTTTTCATAGGTGTATGACCCGAAACAATTCACAAGGCCCTCTTGTTGAATTTATTCTGGATTTGCAACGTTTGGAAAGGGAAACAAGAAGAGAAGCGAGGGAACGAAGAGATCGCGAGTTAAGGAATCACGTGAAACGTTTAGGTATGGAAGAGCAATGTGAAGAGATCCCGGAAGAAATTCCACCTTAAATGAATGGTGGAGGAGGTGGTCCAAGGCCACAAATGGTTCATAAGACCTATCAGAGCTTTCGATGAACCAAATGCAAGGACAATTCGTTTAGACATCATTCCACCTTCGATTCGAAACAACAACTACGAGCTCAAGGCTAGCATGCTAAGTGTGGTGGAAAGATCGACTTTCAAGGGAAGTTCAATTGAGTGTCCTTTGGATCACTTGATCGATTTGAAAGGCTTTGTAGAACGATCAAGATATATGGAGTACCCAAAGACACAGTCAAAATGATGCTATTCCCGTTTTCTCTTGAAGACAAAGGAGCTTATTGGGAGAGGAATGTTCCTTCAAACACCGTTTCGACTTGGAACACTGTAAAGACCGAATTTCTTAGGAAGTTATTTCTTAAGCAAGAGACGGCAAGATTCCACAATGAGATTCAAAGCTTTAAGCAAAAGGGAGATGAATCTTTAAGCGAAGCTTAGGATAGATTGAAAAGATTGACAAATGGTTGTCTTCATCATGGAATTTCTAAGGAAAATCCTCTTGGGGTCTTTTACCGTGGAGTGCATAATGATATAAGAATATCCTTGTATATGGCTAGTAACGGTAGTTTTGCTTGCTTGGATTGTGAAGAAGCCGAAACGCTTATTGAAAATTTGGCTCAAAGCGATGGTAGCTTTGGAGGAGACTTTGACAGAGGCTCGAGAACGAATGCTTCAAGTATCGATGAAGCCAAGATGAGGGATTTTGGTGACAAGCTTAGTGAAAAGCTTAGTGGTAAGTTTGAGAAGCTAAGCAAGCTCCTATTGAACAACCAAAGTCAATTAGCATTTGTGGGAGATTATCAACAAGGAGATCAAGGAAACTACCAAGAGTTTGTGAATGATCAAGTTGTAGAAGGGAAAGAAGATGTCAACTATGTGGGAAATCAAGGATACAACAACTACAACAAACCTTTCAACCAAACTCATCCAAATCTCTCTTACCAGAACCCAAACGTTGGAATCCACAAGACCAAGTGTATCCTCAAGGAAACAATCAAGGGCAAGCTAATCAACAAAGGCTGTTCAATCCCAATTCTCAAGATAGACCTCAAGGGTATAATCAAGGCTACAATCAACCTAGGACAAATCAACGAACAACAAGGGAACTATCAAATGGAACCAAGCTATCCACCAAGGAACAACAATTATGGGAACCAAGGTAGTACCTCGAACCAAAATTCACAGGAAATTGATTTCAAAGCAATGTTTCAAACCTTGATCGAACGATAAGCAAAGGCTACATTTGATACTAACAAGAAATTTCTGGAGTTGCAAGCCGAGAATGCCAAGCTTCGAGCCACCATTGATAGTGTTGGGTTTAGGGTTTAGGAGCCACAATTTCTGGAGTTGCAAGCCGAGAATCCCAAAATTCTCACCATTTTGCTTTTGATACCCGCTATTGAAAGGCTTGCTAGAGAAAGGCTTGTTGAATTGGTTGTTGTTGTTGAACCTTTGGTTGGAATTTTCAACATATGCTACATCTTCATCCTCTTCCTCCTTTTGGACAGCATTGACATCAGAAAAATGCACACTCCTTTTATTAACCTTAAGCAGCAGGTTCACCTTCTCAGTAAGCTCCTTTATTGATTCAGATTCCACGCTATTCACTCTCTTGGTTCGATCGTACTCCATGCTCTTGTCTTTGTAGCTTTCAACAACGCTCTTGATGAGTTCCGTAGCTCCATATATGCTTTATTTCATGAAATTTCCCTTGCTTGCTGCGTCCAAGGCAGCCTTGTAGTCTATGAAATTTCCCTTGCTTGTTTTATCGTGGATTTTATGGTTTTTAGCCATGATATAAAGTGTTTTATCGAGGACAGTTGGATATAAATTCTCCATTTGTGTTTTATGGTTTTTAGCCACGATATAAAGTTTCAAGATAGATGATGCTTTATGTGATTCGGGAGCATTTGTGAATGTGATCTCCTCGTACATGGCGAAAGAAATGGGAATCAAAGGTATGAAACCTAATTCAACATTCCCTACTTTTGGAGACGCTTCAACCAAGTCTCCAAGAGGAATCATTGAAGATTATCCGATCAAAGTTGGAGATTGTTTTGTGCCAACGGATTTGCTAGTCTTGGACATGGTTAACTCCAAGAAGCAACCTCTCATCTTTGGAGCTCCTTTCCTTACAACGGTGGGTGCCAAAATTGATTATGTGGAGAAGGTAGGAATGCTTATGAATTTTGATGATACGATTTGCTATGCTATTGAACCACCACTCGGGTTTTGTGGAACAATCACAAATGGAGAAGCTACCATCAAGGAAAAGGAACCACCCAAAGTTAATAACCCTTTATGTATTATTAAGGACCTGCTAGAGGTTGAAAAAAATCTTGAGAGTGAGTCTGTAAAGGAAGATATTGAAAGTGTTCTTGTTGATGGGAAGAAGTTTAAGGATGTTGATCCAATGGTCAAGATGGCCAAGGCCCCTATGAAGGAGAAGTTTTAGAAAGCTAAGTGACACATGGATAAAAACCCTCCCTCCGTAACCTTTATACCCTTGAAATCATTGATGGTAAGCTCGAATGCAAAGTGTCATATAAGGGACGTTTTAAGCCATTCTCAAATACCAGGATCATACTTGGATCGGATTCAAAAGAGATTGATTGGGGCATTGTCACTAAGTCCATGGTTGAAGCTTTTGGGATGAAGCTCAATGATAGAGGACCTCACATGCATGATGGTTCTCTTCCTCAATCAACTATGTAGTATCCTTTTATCCGTCAAGCTAGAGGCTTTAAACAAGCACGCTTGGGAGGCAATCCCACATTATCTTTTGTATATACTCTTTTATTTTTATTTTTAAGACTTTTGCTTATGTGTGTTTAGGTATGGTATTTGCTAGGCAAACACTTAATGGAGATCAAGGTAAATGATCTTAACGAAAATCAACTCGTCAAAACAAACTTCCAACTCTTTTCCCACCCAAGTCGGAAAACTCATCTAGTTCCACAAGGTACTAATTTTGTCACCATTGTATATACCATTTCATATTTTCATTGCATATTTTCTTGATGTTTTGGTCTCCTCTCGATTCTTTGGTTTTGTTTGCTTGAGGGCAAGCAGGGTTTAAATTTGGGGGAGAGACCTAGTAACTAATGATCATTTTAGTTTGTTGTTAGCTTTTTCATGCATTGCATTTTATATTTGTTAAAATTCATGAAAATTATAAAAACAATTCGACAAAAACAAAAAGATTTTCTTTGTTTTACACATAGTCGCATTTACATTTGCATTAGCATATGGGACAAATGATGAGATCGCGTAGAAATGCTAAATTCTTGAAATCGCTTTATGAATTGTTTAGTAGTCTTAATTGTTCGGTAAGGAAATTAGGAAAAACTTGAATTTGGCATCTCGATCACTTCGTCTACACTTCCATATTTGTGAAGGCAAGTGTGATTTGATGCTTCCCCTAGCAATTTGAACATAATTTTGACTAATTTTCTCATTTATGGCTTTTGATCAACTTGTGGATTACCTTAAAATAATCAAGTCATCTTATCCTTTTTACCACTCTCTAATGACTTGGTTAGCCACCTTCATCTTTAAGGTCATCCCTACCCCAAAACACCTTAGCCTTCTTTCAAGCCAACATTATTCTTGTGTCGTAGGCCTTTTCACATTTGCATAATCATGTTTAAAATCTCTTGAGAATTGAAGTGACAAGTTCCTTTCTTCCATTAGCATTAGTCGCATTGGCTAATCCAGGAGGGTCGGGGTTTATGAGTGTCACTCATGAGATTGTGGAAGTGTGAGAATGGTTGTTTAAAGAAAGAGTGAGGGTTAAGAGTAAGTTTGGGGGGGGGGGTGAGAGAAAAAGACTGTAAAAAAGGTGAGGATTTAAGCCAAAAGGGCTAAGAGTTGTGTAATCCAAAGTGTTTATCAGAATCCATAGAGAGACTACTAAATAAAAAGTCTTGTAAGCTAGAAAAGGCAAAAAGCCAAAGCTAAAAATAGAGAAAAAGAAAGGGTTGAGTAGTGTGGAAGAGAAAAACGGTAGATCATTATGAAAAGAGCTCTTTAGGTGATTGAGTATATTGAGAAAGGAAAAAGAATCCAAAAAGGATTGAGAGGTTTGAGAGAAGAGTGTGATGTAAAGAGTTGGGAAAGGTTAGAATGGAAGAAAACCTTGTAACATCAACACATCTTTTCTCGATTGCTTTTAGATTTTGAGTAATGTTTCATTTGAGATTAGTCACTAAAGAATAAACCTCTGGAATAAATTGCATTGGAACTTTTACCTTATCGAGCCAAATGAGTTTTATCGATTGTCCATTCTCGAGACCACACACATGCCATTTAATGAATGTAAAAGGGGAAGTCGATTTGAATCTTGTTGGAGCTTAACTTAGTCGTTCTAGAAGGATGTGCTAGTTTTGCTTGAGCATTAATGATTAAGGATTCCCTTTGTGAAAAGCTAGCATGACTTCAAATTGGTCTTGAATGTTCAAGAATTTCATCATGATTGCTTTGAGTTTGATTGTTTGCTTGCAGACAAGCAAATATTAAGTTTGGGGGAAGTTGATGTGTTGCATTTAAATACCATTTTAGCCTAGGTTTTTAGTCTTCTTATCATCCATTTTTTGCATAAACACCTTGCGTTTGCATCATTCATTCTTAGTTTTTATAAACTTCATTAAGATTTGCATCTTTTAGAAAAATAGTATTTTGCATGCATATTCATGTGCATTAGGTACCAAATTAGAAAAAAAAATAAAAAAAAGTTTCTCAAGATTCTTAGGAGTTTTATGAAGGCTCTAGATGAGTTTGATGAAGTTTTAGAGAGTTCGGGACAGATTTGACCACTTCAGAAAAATTTGAGCTAAAAGGCTCGATCCGAGGGGTCCCAGGTTGAAGCAAAAAGAGTAGTCTTAAACTTATCCAATATAGATGAAATTTTGTGGAGAGTTATAGGAATGAGTTAGCTCGGATTGAGAATTGGAATGACTTGATTTAAAGTTGATATGAGTGAGTTATTGATTTTACACTGAAGACTGTTTCCCTGAGCAGCAAGATAGAACAAAAGAAGAAATGGTACAGGAAGTTGAGCACGGGAATGAAGCAAGTCAGGGATACCGTGCCATCGAACTCCCTGTTCATGTGCACCTTTTCATGACCTGGAGTGAAGACATGAGCCCGTGCCACAAAATTCTCTGGTCACGACCATTTTGGCACGGGTGTGAGCGAGAGAATGGAGCCCGTGCCATCACAATCCTTGGTCACAGGCATTTTTGGCACGGGTATGAGCGATAATTCTGAGCCTGTGCCACTTCTTATGAGTCTTGACCAAGTGTTTTGGCCATTGACGAACCCTAGCTCTCACTTTTTCTTCCCTTAGTATTAATACTCCTCTATGACATTTTATTTTCTTCAAGACTTTTTTGTTCAAGAATACCAAGAACACTTTGTAAAAACTTTGGATATCTTTTATTTATGAGATATAAGATTTTATCTTGGCTTAATCAAAATTTTAATCTCTTTTTAATTATGCTTTCTCTAGATTTTCTCTTTTTTTTTTTTTCTTTAAGCATGTGTGAGTTGTCATTTAGTTGGTTCTTGAGTTTAGTAGATTTAGGGGATTTTTATGAGTGACTAGTGGTTATTAGGATTAGGTAACCATATATTATTAAGTATTACCATGGTTAATGCGAGCTTTGACTTGATCAATCAAGGTCTAGAACTTAGGCATTTTGTTGCCCGAAAGTTGTTCGATGAAATGCTCGAAAGACTTTTACTTAGCTTTTCTTCTCTAGCCAATGAAAGTTGATGTTAGGGTGATTAGTGGTAGACTGAGCTTGATTTATTAATGCTTATTGATTAGTAATTTTGTAATTGAAAGATTAGTAAAAATTGCGAGATTAGTAAAGTGATTAAGGTCATGAAAGTGGATTAGTCAATAATTAGTGTCTCAATGCCTAGGATGAAACTTTATTAGTACCCAATCACCATTATTACTTGTTACTTAACCAAGATCGTACGCTAGACTCAAGGACCAATGCCTTAATTAAATTGTCAAAAACCATTTTTAGCTCTCGATAATTGTTTCTCTTTCTTATTGCCTTGTTTAATTGCGCTTGCTTAGTTTATTTACATGTTTTGAATTATTTCTTTGATAATTTAGTTATTGCTTAATTAGATCACTTAGTTTAATTGCATCCTCAAGATTTAACGAAAAAACCTTTCGATTGCTTTAGCTTAATTAAATTATATCGCATTTAGTGTGCTAGTCATTTTCTCTTTGTGGTACGATCCTTAAGCAATACTACAGCGACAAGTATGTTGTTAGTCAGCTATGGTAAATTGATATTGTAAAGTTGAATTTACAACTACATCAGATATGGTCTCCAAAGAAGTGCTGCCCAAAGTACCTGCGAAAATTGCATCTCCAAATGAATGGGATGAAGCTAAGGCACCCACGATTGATCTCAAACCACTTTCTCAAGGGCTAAGGTACGCATATCTCGTTCCTAATAATTATTACCCAGTTATTATCAGCTCTACTTTGAAGAATATGGAATGAACAACAAGTTGTGCAAGTATTGCAAAGCTCTTGGCTATACTCTTGATGATATTTCAGGCATATCAACGGACCTATGCACTCATAGGATCCATCTCAAAGACTAGTCGAAGTCATCAATTGAACACGAAAGGAGGTTGAACCCTAACTTGAAGGAAGTAGTAAAAAAAAGAGTTCATGAAGCTACTTGAGGCCGACATCATCTATCCAATCTCGGATAATCATCTTCCCTCGCTTTGGAGTTCCAAGAGTTGTCATAGGTGATGGAGGCTCGTACTTCATCAATAAGATCTTTCCCAAGTTTCTCAAGAAATTTGGGGTTCATCATAGAGTCACCGCTTCTTATCATCCTCAAACACATGGACAAGTTAAGGTTTCAAAATCAAGGAGATTCTTGAGAAGACTGTTAGCAAGACAAGGAAGGATTAATCTACTAAGCTTGATATTGCACTATGTGCTTATCGGACAACTTATAAGACACCTTTGGGGACTACACCATTCCACTTGCTCTATGTAAAGCTTGTCATCTTCCGGTGAAATTGGAACACAAGGCTGAATGGGCGGTAAAGCATTTCAACTTCGACATCAAACTCGCAGCAGAAACTCTTTTCTCGTTTATTGTTAGCAAGAGTAAGTTCTTATATAGACCCTTCTAGCTCTAAGTTTTTTTCTTGAAACTTGATCCATCAGGAAATGAATCTGACCATTAATGTCTTTCTATATGCTTTATTTTTTCATGACTGTTCGTATGGCTTCTCTCCTATAGAGCGCAACAATTCATGTGCGTCACACATTTAATGTTCACCCTTGAAGCTTAACTGGGGTTTGATTGTTATATACGAAAATGTTTAGTACTTCAATTAGAAACGAGTTGGAATTTATCTGTGTACTTATGTCTCTGTTGGTCTTGTCCAGACTGTTGTTTGTTTCCCTTACTTGGGCGGTGTGATTGAGCTAGACGCCACAGAATTGGTAAGTGTCCATCTAAATATAGAAAGGTTTTACTTTATTTTCTTGCTTCACAAGAAACTCAGATACCTTTGCGTCAAATCAAGGAGATTCTTGAGAAGACTGTTAGCAGCACAAGGAAGGATTGGTCTCTTGAGCTTGATATTGCACTATGTCCTTATCGGACAACTTATAAGACAACTTTGGGGAATACACCATTCAACTTACTCTATGAAAAGCTTGTCATCTTCCGCTGGAATTGGAACACAAGGCTGAATGGGCGGTAAAGCATTTCAACTTCGACATCCAACCCGCAGCAGAAAGGCGATCGATTCAGCTTAACGAGTTCAACGAAATTTGACATCTTGCTCATGAAAATTCAAAAATCTACAAGGAACACACCAACGCTCGCCATGACCGCAAGATCCTTAACTGAATCTTCGAACCAAAGGATTAAGTTTTTCTCTACAACTCTCGTTTGAATTTTTTTTCCTTGAAAATTGCGTTCTCGCTGGTCAGGTCCCTTCCCGGTTAAGTTCGTCCAACCCTATGATGCTGTTGTGCTCTTAAATCCCGAAGGAAAGAGTTCGTGGTGAATGATCAACAAATCAAGCATTATTTTGCTCATAATAAAGTACCAGGCGGAGAGATCGTTCCGCTAGTCACTCCACCATCGCTCTAAACTCAACCAATAGTTAGGCTAACGATGAAAAATTAAGCGCTTGGTGGGAGGCAACCTACTTGTGAGTTTTCTACTACTTCTTCTATTTACTTTAATTATTTTCGGTTTTTCTTAATTTTTTTAAAAATACTTACGGATTTTCAAAACTTTTGATTTTAATTTTATCGGTCAGGTTTTATACTATTTGTAAATTAATTTTGTGGTTTTTACTATTATATATGATTTAATACGGATTTTATACTATATAAAAAAAAAGGGTTATTTCAAATAAATCATATTTACTGGCCAATGCCTTTTTGTGTCGATCGTCACACTTTAGTGTCGAGCGATACCATCATCAGTGTCAATCGACACCCCTGCATGAAACAAGGTAAGCTTTCTGATTTTGGCTATTTTGATTAATGCTTCTTTCTTTACTCTCCTCGAGATTTTTACACACGAGGACAATGTTGTTCAAGTCTTAGAGAGAAAAATACTGATGTATTCTTTGTCTTGGTTTATTGTGATAATTTCAAAAATTTTGGTTTTTATTGAGTCAAAATCAGCTTAAAGTATGATCTTTGCTTGGATTGTTTGATTGTGTCTTTTTCAGATCTGATAGTGATGATATTTTACCGCTTTCCGATATGATTTTTCGGTGTTTTTATCAAAGAAACTATTTGATCTGAAACGNTTTTGGTTTTTATTGAGTCAAAATCAGCTTAAAGTATGATCTTTGCTTGGATTGTTTGATTGTGTCTTTTTCAGATCTGATAGTGATGATATTTTACCGCTTTCCGATATGATTTTTCGGTGTATTTATCAAAGAAACTATTTGATCTAAAACANACTATTTGATCTGAAACGTAAAGTACTGGATTTCACTCTCAGCATCGAGGCTCCTTGTTTCCCCACAAGGAGCCTCGATGTTGAGAGTGTCAAGGGCAAAGAGCCTGACCCCCAGGAAGGCAAAGCCAAGGAGGAGGAGCCTCAACAATCTGACCACCCACCGAAGAACTAAAAATTATCCAAACCATGTCGAGCTAACCGACATTAAAAAATCGCTGAGTGGGAGGCAACCCACTGATGTGTCTTAGATTAAGTTTACTTTTAATGCATTTGTTCGTGTCTTGGGAAGTAGGATACATGGATTCAACCAAGAGGATGAAGAATCGATCAATCGCCTTAAACAGAAATCGATCGATCGACTGCAATTTACAAGCTCATTTTTTCTTTTTTCATGGAAAGCCAGAGGCCACTGATTCAGATCAACTAGTGATCCAGGAGAACACTGCATGCTTCAACACTAATCGAGAGAGAGTAATAAATCAGGAGAATCACGTTGTGATTCAATCGATTGATGAGTGCATCGATAGATGAAGACCCAGAGAGATGAACACTTCCTCATTTCAACACGGCAAATGATGATATATTGATGTCGTCCGGCACAAATCCTCTCCTATTCCTGTAAAGTCCTTTCAATTCCAATAAGACAAAGAAGGTCACTCGATACACTTGAGGACAACGAGGTAACCATTTTCCATCTCTATTTCAATCCATCTCAATTCCTATTTTGCTATCACAGCTTGTCAACATCGGGGACAATGTTATTCAAGTCTGGGGGGGGGGG
>OVAP01005244.1:2263-14287 GCA_900406295.1 Aurinia saxatilis | reverse complement strand
AAGATATATTATTTGACATCACTACACAAGATTTATTAAGTAAAATTAAACTCATAATAAATGGACTTTAAATGAAACAAAATTATGCATATTTTTTCTTTTAGTGATGTGTTAAAACAATTCAGCAACATTCGTAACACACAAAAAGCATTCTACTAAATTCTTCAGAATTCTTCAAGAATATATTTACTAGTTAGGTCCTAAATAGGGATAAAATCCAAGACAATATTTTAATGTGTATAAAATACATTCATTGTTAATCAAATTATAATTTAATTTCAATTGGTTTGTCGGTTCTAGTTAACTTAAAAAAAAATTAATTTATATTTATTTTGAATAGATTTTTGCGTATTTTATTTAAAATAGAGAAATTTTGAGAATTGTCCCTTACAATATGCCCCTTTTAAAAATATCCCATTTTTCTTTTCAAAAATACCTTTTTGGATTTAGGGTTATTTTTAGGTTTAATTTAGGGCTTAAATCTTGTAGGATTAGGGTTTAATGCTTTACTAACTATTTGAGTTTATGTTTGAGGTATTGGGGTTTATATTTTAGAAGTTTTGGATTTATTAAGGATTAAAATCTTTTTTTAGGGTTTAGAATCTAAACCCTAGATTCTAAACCCTACAATCCTATAAAACATTATAGAATATTTCAAAATATTAAAAATGATAATTTAGATTGAAACTAATATATTTTCAAAATAACAGAAAAGAGGGGTATTTGTGAAAATGATAGAGTCAAAAGATATTTTTGAAATTCCCCTTTAAAATACTACTTGTAAAATGAATTTCGATTAGTTCTATTTGATTCACATGAATTAAATTAAAATTATTAATAAGGTATATTTCAATTTATTTTTACATTTTTTAACTAAAGTATAACTTTTTAAAGGAATTCAGGTTAGTTCTAGATCCCCAAAAATTTCAATATCAATTAATATGGCAAAATGTTAGTTAAATGACAAACGCCAAAATTTAGTATTTTTAATTAAAATAAGTTAATTGTTTTATTTATGTTATAAATTCTATAAAAAATAGTCCCATCCCGAAATGAATCAAATCAAATTAACCGGAATTCATTTTAAAACTAATTTTTAATTAAATATGTCAAAACTAAATTGAAATATATTAAATAAAATTAATTAAGTGTTTCACTCTACGAAAATCAGGAAAACTCGAACCAATTGAAATCGAGTCATAACTTGATCATAAGTGATAATTTCTAATTAGCTAAGTTAATGATAGTGTTAGAATGAAATGACTTTTTCCCGATTATTTTTATCCCATAAAAATGGTTTTTATGCAATTTATTTTCTTTAGTTCAACCCATTTACTGATACCCCACATGGCAATTCCAGCCGAAACCACTATTGATTCCGACACAGGGGCGGATCTAGAGAAAAATTTTAATGGGGGTAAAACCCAAACATAAAATTTAAAGGGAGCAAAAACCTTTTAAAAAAATCTTAAAAACCAAGAATATATGGGAAATCGAACACTCAACCCAAGGATTTGCATGGAATATATCAACCATCTCACCTGCTATACTATAATTTGTCCAATACAACTAGAAAATTTTATATATTTAATGGGGTACGTGCACCCATAATAATCACTGTAGATCCGGCCCTGTTCCGACAGATACCATACTGATCAATTCTAACAAACCTATACTCACCGTTTGATTCAGTATTACGCAAGCAAGTTAGCGAAACTACGTAAAATTTAGAGAGAGTGTTTTTGAAATGCTTACAGAGATGACTCCTTTGATATGATCAGTGGTAAGCTTAAAAGAAGCATCTTGGTCTTGTTTATTCATCATATCAATCATAACATCCACCACATCTGGACTCTCCAACACTTGTCTTCCCGGCTTTAGATGATCATCGAGGACTCTGTTAAAGAAATCGTCAAGCTCTGCAAAATGTCCGTTCAAGCTCTTGCTTTGACCACTGATAATATCAATAATCCAACCTCCGGGAAAGAAGTTCGAGAAAGCGAATTGCCCCTGAATTGTCTCAGACCTAGACGCTAATTCCTGCATGCCATCTTCATCGATAAACTCGGATTCGTGTAGATTTTGTCCGAACGCGAGTCTACAAACGATACTAGCGACTAAAGTGAAAAGGGTTTTCTTAAGATCCACAGGAGATTGTTTCTGAGAAGCTTCAGAGAGTTTCTCGACCAACAAGTTGCACTCCTCTTCTCTTGTATACCTAAAAGAGTTGAGTTTCTTCAAGCTGAATAGCTCGATTACGGCGAGCTTTCTCAAAGCCCTCCATTCTTCGCCGTAAGGAGCGAATCCGATGTCTTTAAAGTTGTAAGAGATTTTCTTTGTCGCTATGGTTTCTGGTCGGCTGCAACATTCTAAGTCATGGGTTTTGAGGACTTCTTCTGCCGCTTGATTTGAAGATATTATGACCACCGGTACAAATCCGAAGTGGAGTTTCATCACTGGTCCGTAGATTTTGGACAGTTTCTCAAGACATCTGTGTGGTAATCCTTCGAGGTTGTGTAAGTTTCCGATGATCGGAAGCTTTTGTGGGCCTGGAGGATGTTTCAGTTTTGAGGTTTGGAATCCTTTAGTTAGGATTACTGTTACCAAGAAAGTTAACAAAAGACACAGGAAAATTGCCATTTTTGAGTTCTTCTTGCTCTGTTTTTTTCTTTCTTTTTTTTTTCTTTTTTTGTATTTTCAAGAGTGATGAAGATATTAAATTTAAAGATATTAAATTTAAAGATAAATGAGATTGACTTTTCAATCTTGGAATGAGATGATATCAGAGGTTGATATCTGCACGGCTATTTCTTAAGTCGTAGGTCGTTTTCAATTAAAGTCCATAGTCACAGATGTCGCATTCCATTTATAACCCGAGTTTATAGACGAACAAAACTAAGGTTATATATGGAGTAGCGGGGTCAAGCGGGATAACAAAATCAGAGGTTAATATCTGCACGATCAGTGGTAGTCGTTTTCAATTAAAGTCCAATAGTCAATGATGAACAACGAGTATAATTAAGGCTACGAATGGAATAGTAGATTAAAGGGGCGATCAAACTGGTTAGATGAATTAAATGCAGATCAAATTGGTTAGACGAATAAAATGCAAAACGGATAAAATGAATCAAAATTTATGTGAATGATAATATAAATTTTCTGTTTTTAAATATGTTTTTATATTGGTTTGGTGAGCTTTTATTTTTTTGTAGAAAACATTGGTGGAAAAGCATATTTTTAAGGTTAATTTGCATGAGGTGTTTTTTAAAAACAAAATAGGAGAAACGTACCATTTTTTGTTTAGTTATTTTTATAATAACAATTTTAGTCTTGAATTGGTTTAGTTTTATAATATTAGTTTATATGTTGGTTTGAATCTTTTTTCTTTTTAACTTTTTTGTAATGGTAATAATTCAATTAAAACATTTTAAGAAAGCAAATTATTTTTAAGGATTTAATTAGATAGTAAAAGATCTCAGTTTTTACCTATCACGTGCTCTTCTTCTAACTTAGTTTGTTCTGAGATCTCGTTCTATCTCAGAAACAAAAAAACTGGTATGATGAATACGCTTCATGGACAATAGATAATAAACATGGACGATGGATAGTCATCGTGTATGATGGATATTAATGATGGATAACAAATCGTGTATGTTGGATACAAATCGTGTATACTGAATGTAAAGTGTGTATCATGGATGCAAGGTGTGTATGATAGATAATAACAGTGTTTGATGAATGCATTTAATGGATACTAAATAATGCACATATATGATGGATACAATGCATATACAATAGATATATATGGATAATTAACTGTCCATGTATACACCAAGGATGTAGAAGAGGAGAGGAGGCGTTCGGTTCCACAAATGAAAAGATGTGAGACGGCTATAGAAGTTTGGAGAACAAATTGTGTTTTAAACTTTTTTTTCTTTGTAAAAAGATAAATATAAATTTACAAATGAAAAAAATGAATTTAAATCAGCAACACCAAATCAAAATTAATTCTGAATTAAAATTTAATTATGGTTTTATTACCCAACAAAAACTGAAAATTAAGGTTAAAATAGTTATTTAATAAAAAAAAATACTAATTCACAAAAATCATATAAAAAAGCAGATTTCACTGCTCAATACCAAATTTCTCTTAATAAATAAATTGACTTGTGACAAACCAAAAAAAATATTAAACATGAATAATAAAATGATTTGATCCTCTCCATCCATTCATAAACAACATTTTTTCCACTAAAAAATGAGACTTTTTCTTCTCTCCTATTCACATCCTAAATTTCTTGTATCTACAGAAAAAGTATCTTCTACTTCCCATTCTTTTCAACAAACAATGAATATCTAAACTAGTGGGATCTGCATCTGGACAATATATGTAGACTTTTCTGGATCAAATCGGAAAGACGATGACAATATATGTAGACTTTTCTGGATCAAATCGGAAAGACTTTTACTATGTCACTAATCCTACTTTAATCATTGCACTTATAAAGAAAAGTATTTAAGGTTAGATTTTTGGTAGTAGATGGATAAATATCAAATTACTTAATTTTCTATTAGTCATCCGTTTACAATTTAACATCATTCCGTGTATTTGGTGTTTTCATCTATGTAAAGATTACTAAATTCTTTTCTTTCTTTTTTTATTATACATAATAAAAAAAAATGACAACATAACCGACATCACCTATTACATATGACCCAAAAATCAGTACCGACGAACTGAACTAATTCCTGGAACAATATTACTTTTAGTAACGTTGATCAATTTATCCAACCCCCATCTCCTCTCCATCTAGATCTAGAAAGAAAAGTCCAAAACTCTTTAACCCATAGCCTGAGACCGGTTCCGGTGGCTCTCTTAGCATCGGAACCGGTCTCCTCCTTTGTTTTTCTTTGTTGTTTTGTCTTTTCTCGGCGAAAGGAGAAGGTTTGATCCTAGATTGGGTGGTCGAGATGCGCCAGAAAAGAGATATGTCGGGATGGTCTTTCCCCGGATCTCTTTCTCCCTGGATCTCCCCTCGGTGATATCTCACAAGATCGATGGATCTGGCTTCCTCCTTTCTTTTGCATGCGGTCAAAACTTGCTGGATTACTTTTCTAGGTTGTATGTAGGTGCTACAGTTGAGGTGTTGTGTTGAGATCTCTTTCAATTCGTGTTCTTTGAAGTTTCGGTGGTGTTCGGCCGGTCTCGTCCAGAAGATCCTTTCGGTTCGCGGTGGGTAAGCTTCTCCGGTTAGGCTCCGATTCTCTCCTAGACTCTACATATTAGTCAGTTCGAGGGTTGTCCGCTTTCAAGCTTCACAAGGTGATTATGTTTTCGTCGCTCCTTTTCCAATCTTTCGAGTTTTGATTGTTCAATATATTGGGACTTTCTACTTGAACGCTCGTGTTTGGATGTGAAGCCTTGCTCTTAAGTTTAGTGGTAGTCTCAATTTGCTAAGAGGGATCATTTTCTTGACATGCTCCTTGAATCGGTTGTGGAAATCTCCACTTTCTCAACTGTAGTTTCCAAACTTGTAACTTTAGAATAGTTTTTATCTGGTTTTTTTTTGCTTTTGACTCTAGCATTCTTAATGTTTGACACTTGACTCCAGTGATTTCTATTCTCACTGACATCTGTATGCTTGCTCTGTTTCCCTCCCCTGTATTTCACCATTGCATCTTGTTTCATATTTCTTCTTAATAATATTATGTTAGACGGAAAAAAAAAAAGAACTAACTCCTGGAAAAACATAAAACAGACCCAAAAAATGGGGAACAAAACAACCCAAATTAATTGAATCCTAAAATTACAAAACAGCCAGAACAAAACAAATTGAACCATATCAATGAACTGAGTACGCAATCAAAAAAATCTTCTTCTTCTAGCAAATAGAGCCTACCTCTCAAAATAAGCACAAAGTTGAACCTTTGAGACATTGGGGCAAAATATCCTGCTCCGATGCAGATCGAAACTGTACGAAACAAAAGTATTTGCGACAAATTAAGATCAAAGAAGTTTAGAATCTGGACCAAATCTTTTTATGTGGAAACGAAGAGAAAAGAGCCGCCGTGTTGGGAAGCGCCACAAAATGAACTTCAGCCGACCCGATACGGTGGATAAAGAACATCGATACATACCGAACTTGTTCAAACTCCAAGATGAAAATATCTAATTATAATCAAATCGAATTGGCCCAACCTCAACCCTAATTCAGAAACCGTAAGATGGATCTAAGAGCATCCTCATCGCTAGGATGAGGAAGGGGTTGTGGGGTAAAAAATAAAGAAAAAGAAAATATTTTTTAATTAGTAAAAGTTCTGAATCGGTTGTCTGCACAGATTCTTTGAGATCCTCCTTGATACTCACACGTGTCGTTCATTTGTTATTAACCGAAAAAACAATTTTTTTTTCCATTCTGAAAATTATTTTCTCTCGATCTTTCGGAGAGAACGATGATTGAAGGTAATCTCGATTTGGTTGTCCAATTCTCTTCCGTGTTCTAATTAATCGTGAAAGAAACGATATTGTCGGATTCATCAGCGCCAAAATCAGTGACGGTTGAGGCTGTGGCGGAGGAGGAAGACGAAGTTCGGCGACGGAAGCAAAAATTGGACAGCAAACTGACGGTAAAAACTCGCTCGTGGAAGCTCTCATATGAATTACGATCCTCAGTGTCAATTCCCGGTTTGTCATCTCGGATCTGATGATGATCCTTCCGTTGCTCTCCCTAAATCTCTCTCGCAAATTCAGGTGTTGTTATTTACTCCAATTCTTTATTTCTTAAATATTATGAGAGATTGTGACGAATGTGATGATATTATTTGGGGGGGTTAGGCTTATATTGAAGCTGAGAATATGAGGTTAGAGAAAAAGGCGTGTCCATCTTCTGCTAAGGAGATAATTGTGAAATTGCAGTATAAGTATTGCCCCAATCTTACCATCATTGATACACCTGGACTTATAACCCGAGCACTTCAGGTTGGCTTCAAGCTAATTCAAATAGTTCGATTTTGCTTGATTTGAGTGTGGTTGCTTTGTCTTTTTGTTAGGTTAATAGGTTCTGTCTGAGCAATGTCCCAACATAGAAAAGCGTTGCACTTATGAGACCACATGTCTTGATGGGTTTGGAGGGAAAGCCATGGACGGGGAGTTGAAAAGCTTAATCAGAACACACATTGTACGTGTGGCGCAAGAGACGAGCAATGCCTAGGCTCTGATGTTTCCGGAGAAACCCCTGAGGTTGAAATCACTAGAGGCTATAAATTCTCCGTTTTTTGCTGTTTCCTTGTCTTGCTCGTTCAGGTTTCGGAGTTAGTCTGTGATGCTGTTGGAGTGATTAAGGAGAGAAGCGAGATTTGTGTTATTTTCTCGCCGATTACACAGATTCTAGCTTGGTTAGTATTATGCACATCAGTTGTTCGATGTTATTACACCTCTGCGGATAAGTTCCCTTTCTTGGTAAGGCTTTGGTGGGGTGTGGAATTCTTTATCTGTTTATGGGCTCGGTTCATAGACTAGAGAGAGCTTGTTGTAAACGGCTCAAAACATTTGTCTTCACACGTACTTGGCAACTAAGTTTTATTTTCTTAAATTTTATAATTTGTAATTTTATTCCTCTAAACCCTTAAGGGATTCTGACCAATGGAGTTACAAATTTTTACAGAAATTAAATGGGGTTGTAGGATTACTTTAGTATTAAAGTTACTAATAAAAAATGTTTACAACCCCTTTGGGGTTCAAACCAATGAAGATACTCTAAGAGTCGGGGAACCTTGCATGCAAATCGGGAAAGAGGAATCGAAGATCCAAATTACTAAATTCATATTAAAGATTTTATTAAAATGTTTTGTCCATATTTGTACTTGATGAATTTTGTATCCGTACAATCATGTTAAGCCTTCGGTTTTTTTTTTTTTTCCTCTGAATGATTTTATTAAGACTGAAAATCATACAAGCCAGCGACACACAAGGATGGTCCTGGAGTTCAAAANGAAAACCATACAAACCAGCGACACACAAGGATGGTCCTGGAGTTCAAAAGCCAGCGACACACAAAGATGGTCCTGGAGTTCAAAAGCCAGCTAACACAGCCGGAGTGCAAGTAGTAGGACTAAAACATCTAACCACCACACAAAACTGAGATTACAGACAATACAAAAGGAAACAAAGTAGTATCGAAGGAAGAAGGACAAGGAAAAAACAAAGATAGTAGAGACTATCTTGAGTCTACTACACTAAGATAGTAGAGGAAGCTACTCGATACACAAGCTACCCAAGGGAGAAACAGGAGAGGCAGAGAATGAGGAACCAAACTACCCCCAAATTTCGACCCCTACCCTAACACCAACCTCTTTCTATTGCTAAGACCACAAAGGAACTAGCCATTGAGGCACTAAGTACTAGGGAGAAATCTTATTGAAGGGAAATTGAGGGAGGGAACCTAAAGGTAACAACTCTAGGCATCTCTAAACAAAGCTTGTGCGGGATCCTATAAGACCTAACCCTCAGAAACAGCTTTGGCCCATCCGCAAAGAAGTAATCTTAATTGAGCAAGGGTTAAACGCCGCTTAAATCTAAAGTCAGGGAAAGCAGATATCAATCGGGGCTCTAAGTGAAACTCCAAGGAGACCTAAGAGTAAATAGACAAAGGAATCAAAAAACATAACCCGGAACTAAGTTGCTGATTCACAATCTCAATTCAAACCCTAATCAAATACTACTAACCCTGAAAAACAAAAGCCACAATCTATTCTAAAAAACCTTGCACGTCGATGAATCGGAGCCAGCAAGCCTCGATATCCTCATGGGTCACCGGCGAAGCCGCCAACACGCCGATGAAGCGGATCTGAGCCACCGACGAAATCAAATCACAGACAACAAATTCGAACCAGACCGTAGAGACGCCGTTACGTACTAAAGAAAGGAAACGGGCGGGGGGGGACCAGCGCCGAATCTGAACACGGCCGCCAGTCCCAGTCGCGGAATTAGCCGGATCGGAGTCTCTCTCTTTCTAAGCCGATGAGAGAAGGCAGAGTCTTTCATGTTAAGCCTTCGTTAATATATATATACAAAAATGTGTTGGTCTAGAAATTCTAACGTACCAAAAATATATATATACCTCCATGGCTTAACTCCCCCTCCTGATACAAGCTCGCAAGGCCTAGATAATACAAAGATTGGATCACTAGCTGGTTTAAGTACCTCTCTAGCTAATCCGGGATAACATGGATGGTAGAAGTGAATCGATGTTCGCCACTCAAGACTGCGGAAGGCTTTGGAATAAGAACAACACTCTGTTTATGGAGATTTTTTTCTACAAAAAACAAGAGCAAAACTAAGAGACAAACTCTTAACAACACATTTTATTAATTCATTCAACAGTTTTCCATTTTTACAATGGAAGAAGAGATGAGTTTATGTATGCTCAATTTACAAGTATTCAAATAAATCAACATAAATACAGAATTAATCAAATTAATAATAGAATCAGTAAACAAATAAGGAGGATTTTTAGCAATCAGCCTTTATTTTGATTGATTCGTTGTATATAGACATCTTCTTGATATATGCATTTGTTGATTGTTTGTTAGAATCTTTTTTGAAATACAGACTTGATTGCATATTGGACCATTTGCCAATGAGTAACCGTATTTTTTAGACCGCATCATTCTCTCATTTTTCATAAGCTTTTGTCCTCAAAACCAAAACTATTATTATTATATATATATATATATATATATTTTTTTTCCATAATGAAAATTAAAAATTTAACAAGAAGTGATTTATTTATTATTTTTTGAAAATTTTATAGAAAATAAAGAAAACGTATTTTTATTTTGACAATATTTTTTTAAAATTTGTTAGAAAATAATGAAAAACGTTTTTGTCAAATCTTTTTTTTTTAACCAGCAAAAAAAAAGATGAGAATGAAAACAATTTTTTTATGAATTTTTATTTAATGGGAGAAACAAATTAAGGAAAACAATAAGAACTTTTTGTATAACTAGGGTTCAATCCCGCGCTACGCGCGGGACTTTTAAGTACTTTTGTTTTTAATCGAGATAAATCTTAACATCTATACCATTATCCATAAGGAACTTAACAACAGATTTCCCCTTCAAACTTGTCTTGGTCTCGTGGTATCTACGAAGCAGTATACACATCAGCCTCTTTCGTACGTTCTGATAATATCCTCCCTATTGACATACATGCCGGTATATCGCATCTTGATCTCAAAATCGCCTTTACGTCTTTAGAGTTTGTTCCCGCTACAGCGATTTGCTTGCATGTGACACGGTGTGTGAGAGATGTTGAAACAAAACGTTTGGAGATGAACACATCGAGAGTGAATGGCTCCATGTATGCGACTGTTCGCTTCTTAAAGGAAACGTGTTTGTCTGGATCCTTGGACTTTTTCTCTTTTTGGTATGTGTATAGTCGGCTTGTGTCATTGTCCATGTAGTCTTCTACACCAAAGAAGCTTCTGGGTGCAAACATCATCTATCGAAAATAGGAAAACCAAGTCACATCAGAAACAAAATTTATTCAGAGCCGAAACAAAATGGCCAAACAACAATTCTTGGCACTATCGAAGAGAAACAAAAGTACCAGGAGGTAGAACAAACCAATTAATTACATTAAGGAGCTAAATTTAATATAACCTTGCTTGGAACTAAATTTGTTCTTAATATACAATCCACTGAACTCCTTTTTAGCAAACAACACTAACATAAAGAGAGTACTCTAACGTCAGATTGACTACATTTGACCAAAAGAAATATAAATCTGAAAACGTTTTAAAGCAGATATGTTTTTTTTTTAAATAAACATTTCCAAACAGCTTCTACCAAATAATAACACAACCAGAAATGAGTAGAATTAAGAAAATAGAGAAAAAGAGCAAGTGAAGCACCAACCTTCATTAGAGATGTCATGTTTGCCGCAATATCTGGGACACCTATTTTGTTTAAAGAGAGAAAACTGAGTTTATTGACATGATCATTGAACTGTGTAAGAAATCTTCCAAAGCTATGACTAACCTCAAGATGGGTTCAGTCATCTGCAACAAACACAACGATCAATCAAAACACTCTTACACAGCTTATTTCTACCCGAGTAGCACATACAGCTCCATAGAAAGAGCATATACATGCGATAGTAAACGAAGAGGTCCACAAAGTCGTTCCAAGATATTTAGTTTCCAAATATCAGACTTTCTCAACTTCAAGCTGCATTATAACATAATACCAACTAAGCTCCCACACCATTCTCATAAACCAGTAATCAACATAGTGACATACTAAAGATTAAGCTTACCTCTCCAAAACATGAAGTTTATGTTTACTTATTCTCCCATAGGTAATCACATGAAAGCAAGCTGAATCTCCTCCATTTTTGCTGTTTTTAAAAGTCTAAATTTCCTTCTCACCTAACCAACCAAAAATCAGACTTTTCTAAAATAAATTTCTCCTTTCTTTCCTGACATTGAGAATCAAATTGAACATAAGAAATGATGTAGATACATCCTCAAGGTACTGGAAATAGGAGCTTCTTCGATGCTGATTCTTAATCTTATAAACCATTCTCTCTAAATCTCAAATTCAAGCTGATTCAATTGATCCTTGTCTTTGGTGTGGTGATGGGAGCTCCAGTATCCTGAAATGCTTCAAGCTTTTTTTGAGTCTTATCTGTTTCACAAAAAAGTTCAGTTAGGAGGCAGGCTTCTATGTAAGCAAACGAAGCAATTGTAGTAGAATGATTTGAAAACTCTTTAGCATTTGCTTTGTACCTCGTCTGTCTTTGCAAATACGATGAAACAACGACATTGTAAACATGTGACCTCAATCTCATTTGCGTTTTCTCCATTGATGTCCGGAGAGTCGGAGACCAATTCTGTTTTCCGAAAATCTCTCAATTCGGAAAAGCCCCATATGAAGCATCAAGGTCTCAGTTGAATCCCCCGATTCAAAGTCCACAAGTGGAGATAAATCTAAGAGGTTTGCGATAAAAAAAAAAAAAAAAAA
>OVAP01005243.1:0-13284 GCA_900406295.1 Aurinia saxatilis | reverse complement strand
GATTTCCGACGGATTTTTCCGTCAGAAATACCGTGTTTTCTTGTAGTGTAACATGTTTTGGTCCTGGATCTGAAGGAATGTACAGTTTTTGGCTATGTATAAATAACTAAAATGTGGAAATCTTTTACTCCTATGGGTTTGAAAGTTTTGGAGAATACAATTTCACAACCTAATTGTGCAAATTTTAGGCTGCAACTGGATAAAAATTAGAGTAATAAGTTTAAGAGTAATTAGTGGAAAATAGTTAGTGGAATAATAGCTTTTTCCATCTGTTTTCCTCTATTTTTTTTACAGAATACCAAAATCTAGCGTAATCAATCATTTTTATTAGTTTTTTTGTGGGACCCATACAAATTTAGTAGGATACAATTTTTAAGTAAATGGTAGATTTATAGAGGAATTCAGTAGAATAGGTAATTATTCTCAAATTTATTCCTCTAACATGTCATCCAGTTGCACTCTTAGTGAAGATATGGTGCAACTGGATGATGTTTTAGAGTAATAAATCTCAGAGTAATTGTAAATTACTCCGAGTTATGTTGAATTTGCACCAGTTGACAAAATATTGTATCTATTAAAAAAATGGTGCGGTCCACCCAATAGAGGAATAAAACAATATTACTCTAAAATTTATTCCCCTGCAAAAGAGGGATGAACCATATTACGCTGAAAATCTCTGCAATTATTTATTTTATTCCTCTAACTACTATTATTCCATTTCATTTTCTTCCACTCAATTAGTATTACTCTGGTTTTTCTTCTTCCTCTATTTTACAACCAGTTCCAGCCATACAATATTATAAATAGAACCGTCTCTTGATCATTGTATTTTTCGGAAGAGCTCGTGATCTTGAAATCGTTGTTATGAAGTCGTTCATTATAATTGCATATGTTGGCAATTAAACGATTAATAATCATTTGACATAGTATTAGATCAATATTTATGATTATGATGTAGAAATGATGATTGACGGATTTTCGACCCAGGACGACAAAGGCCCATTAAAAGCTTACTAAAAGTTCGGCCCATTAGAATATCCGAGCCCAAACTCGGATCCTAATCAAGATTCGAGTTTGTAATGCAAGATTATCTCTATTTGGGAGTTTATTGGGTTCACGGTTATATTTTGTTGTAGTCTTTGCTTCTATGTTATATACTCTTTATTAATGAAAACTAGGTGCTGCCCGCGCTAAAGCGCGGGATAGCTATTTTAAATACATTCCTAAACAATTAGTTGAACTTAAAACTTTTTTCATAGATTACATATAGTTGAATAGAACATTTTCTAAACCATGGTTCCCTTTCTAAATCCTAAAAAATGGGAGATTGGTAAAACTTGGGCGACTTTCACTGTGGAAGATTGATAAATCGAGCTCGGAATAGCAGAGTGGTTCCCCGCGCGGAGAATCCAAATAATTTATGACTTTAGTTTTTTCCAAATAACAACATACGCAAAAAGATGATATAAGTAAGTAAGTAATGTTCTTTAGTACACAACCTTTTTTTTATCGTTAATGAGTATACTTTTGTTTTTGAAACTTTTTTTTATTATCGTTAATGAGTGTACTTTTATTTTATTTTTTATCATTAGTGTCATAAAGAAAACTAAAATGGGCGTAAATGGTTTCAACAAAATGGTTTTTCAATTAAAATTTTTTGTTTGCCAACAACCTATGGAGATTTCCCGCTCAGAGAATCCAAATAATTCATTATTTTAACTATATTTTTTCCTTCTCTTTTTCTTTTTCTTTTTTTATATGATTTTATAATCAAATAACTTAAATTTTAAAATATTTTTCGCCAAATAATAACATATGCAAAAAGATGATATAAGTAAGCAAGTAATGAATTATTTTAGGTTGTCCAGTTCAAATTCAAACATTTGTTTTTTCTCTACAATTCTTTTCTACACAAATGTTGACATCTCCTCTTCCTTTTTTTCGCTACAAATATTAATTGTGATTTCGAGCTCGATTTATAAATCTCCCACTGGGAGAGTCGCCTGAGTTTTATCAATCTCCCACTTTTTAGGATTTAAAGTTGGTTTAGGGAACCATGGTTTGGGGTTTATGGTTAAAACCTTATATGGTTAGGGTTTAGTGTTATTTTGGTTTAATATTTAAGGTTTTAGGGTTTAGATTTTAGTGATTTTTTAATAAAGATCTTTTCGGTGTTTAGGATTTTAATGTTTAGGGTTTTAACCCTAAACCCTAAAAACCAAAAAAAATAGTATAAGAAATTTGAAAAATATTTAAATGGTAATTTACTTTAGAATATGCAAACAAAAAAAGATGGTCATTTAGGATTTGGAGTTTGTTTAGGGTTTAGGGTTAAAACCTTATATGAATAGGGTTTAATGTTACTTGGGTTTAAGATTTAAAGTTTAGGTTAACTGTGATTCCGAGCTCGATTTATCAATCTCTCATTGTGAGAGGCGTCTGAGTTTTACCGGTCTCCCACTTTTTAGGATTTAAAGTTCGTTTAGGGAACCATGATTTAGGGTTTAGGGTTGAAACCTTATATGTTTAGGGTTTAATGTTATTTTGGTTTAAGATTTAAGGTTTTAGGATTTAGATTTTAGTGAATTTTTTAATAAAGATTTTTTTGGTGTTCTAAAACCGAAAAAAATTATAAGACATTTTAAAATATTAAAAATGGTAATATGCTTTAGAAAATGTAAAAAAAAAAAGATGGTCCTTTAGGATTTAGAGTTCGTTTAGGGTTTAGGTTTAAAACCTTATATGATTAGGGTTTAGTGTTACTTGTGTTTAAGATTTAAGGTTTTAGAATTTAGATTTTAGTGATTTCCAAATAAAAATCTTTTGGTGTTTAGGATTTAAGGGTGTAGGGTTTTAACCTTAAACTTAGATCCTAAACCCTAAAACCCCCAAAAATATTATAAGATATTTTACAAATATTTAAAAATGGTAATTTACTTTAGAATATATTTTTAAAAAGATGATCTCCCTTATCTCCATGCTTTAGAGTTGTTTATTTGTTATTCTATTTTATAGTATCAATTTTCACTACATCTTTTAAAATATTCAAGTTGTGTTTTCACACGGTTAAGAAACTCATTTATGTTGATTTTCCAAGGAAATAAGAATGAGATTTGATATGTCGAGTGATTGATCGTATCACTTTTGTACCAAGTGTGTGTGGACGAATTTACCATATAATAATGTTGTTTAATATCGTGAGAGGTCAAACGATTTTTAAAGAAATCCTAAACCGTAGTTCCGTAATCGAACTCTAAATCCTAAAAAGTGGGAGATTGATACAACTTGGGCCACTCTCACAATGGGAGATTGATAAATCGAACTCGGAATCGCAGTTAATATTTTTAGCGAAAAAAGGAAGAGGAGATGTCAACATTTGTATAGAAAAGAATTGTAGAGCAAAATAACATGGCTTTATTTATATGTTTTTATAGTCATTTAATAGTTATATGTTATTTATTATTATATTTATCATACATTGGACATAGTTAATATTATTTCTTTTGTAGCGATCATATGTTACGCGGAAATTAAGTAATAAAGGCAGTGATTCCCCGTGCAAAATAAAAATAAATAATTCATGACTTTAGATTATTTTTTCTTTTATGATTTTATAGTCAGAACACTTAAATTTTTTTAAAAAGTTCGCCAAATAACAACATATGCAAAAAAATGATATAAGTAAGCAAGTAATGTTTTTTAGTAAACAATATTTTTGTCGTTAATGTGAATAATTTTGTTTTTGTACCTTTTTATCGTTAATGAGTATACTTTTGTTTTTTTATCATTATGGGCTGTAGAGAAATTACAATGGACTTAAACGGGTTCAACAAAATGATTTTTCAATTAAATTTTTTTGTTTGCCAACAACCTATGTAGAAACTAACAAATATACACAACGCTTCCCCACGCGGGGAATCCAAATAATTCATGACTTTAGGTATATTTTTTCCTTTTCGTTTTCTTTTTCATATGATCTTATAACCAAAACACTTCAATTTTGAAAGAATTTTCGCCAAATAATAACATATGCAAAACGATTATATAACTAAGTAAGTAACGTTGTTTCGTTTCACCTACCTACAAAACATATAAATACATATGTGATTAAAATATTTATCAAATGGCCATCTTTGTAGGTTGTCCAATTCAAAAAAAAATTTGCCAACAACCTATGCGGAAATTAACAAATAAACACAGTGATTCTCCCTGTGGGGATCCAAATAATTCATGATTTTAGCATTTTTTTTCCTTTTGGTTTCTTTTTTATATTATCTTGTAGTCAAAATATTTGAATTTTAAAAGAGTTTTCGCCAAATAATAGCATATGCAAAAGATGATATAAATAAGCAAGTAACGTTGTTTGTTTCACCTACTTACCAAAAAAAATGTGATAAAAATGTTTATTAATTTGTCAAAAATTTTAGATTGCCTAGTTCAAAGTTTTTGTTTGCCAACAACCTATAAGAAATTAACAAATAAACACAGTGATTTCCGCGCATGAATCCAAATAATTCATGACTTAGCTATTTAAGAATTTACGTTTAAACCCCAAAAAATTCTTATAATATATCACCTAGCTAGATTATTTAATACCTTATTTAACCAATATAGAGAATTATTGAGTAAAATAACATGGATTTATTTATATGTTTTTTATAACTATTTAATGATTATATGTTATTTATTATTATAGTTATCATACGTTGGACAGTGTTAATACTAATTTTTTGTAGCGACCATATGTTATACCGAAATTAACAAATAACCACAGTGATTCCCCGTGCGGAGTATCTAAATAATTCATGACTTTAGTTTTTTTTTCTTTTTATATATGATTTTATAGTCAAAACATTTGATTTTCAAAAGAGTTTTCGAAATAACAACATATGAAAAAAATTATACAAGTAAGCAAGTAATGTTCTTTACTGAAAAAAACTTTTTTCATCGTCAATGAATTACTCTTTTTCATTTTTTATCATTACAGGTCGTAGAAAAATTAAAATGTGCTAAACGGATCAACAAAATGGTTGTTCAATTTAAAGTTTTTTTAATTAAAATATTGCTTTTAAGTAAAAATAAAAGATAAATGTAATTTTCCTAGATGATAAATATAAGTTTTTCCTACACATTTTTCTCCCTATTTTAGTGGGCCGTAGAAAAATTAAAACGGATTTTAATGACATGTCACACATCTAATAGTATTACGACACATAATCTTTTTATAATTAACTTTATGGAAAAAAAACCGTCGAATCATTGTGAGTTCAACATCTAGGATTTTTTCGCTCACAAATGTAAATAAGATGAACCAAAAAAAAAAAAATCCAAGATTATCTCTGTCCAAAACCACGACTCAAGCTAGTTATCTTGAACGGGGTTAAGCAGGGTCCAGTCACACCTCGAAGCCCTAAAGGTGGTGCAGTCATATTGTATTTAATGATCAGAGGGATTTTTTGGGGATTTGGGACATTTAATAACTCCATTCCGGACTCACTTTTTTGTATTTCAATTTTTCGAACTTAATACAAAAATCTATCTCTCCCGATCTCATTTTCACCTGTCTTTTCACTAAAATGGTTACATAAAATATCTCCTCATTTAATGAAGATCTCCCCCATCTCTTACACCAAACTACCTTACCACACATCAGTAGTACCATCAATGAATAAATAAATAATTAAAACAGAAGCATGAATCATGATGAAGGTCATATTAAATGTATAGAATTTATTGCATCTGTACGCGGTGTGGGTTGAGTTCTTCACCACATGCTACAATATATAGAGTGGGTACCTGGCCTGCACAAGAAAGTTAATATACTGAAAATGAGTGAAGCAATTACTGAAAGAAACCGTATTTATGATTGTACAATTTATTGTTTGACCAAAGAAAAAGAACAAAAAAAGATGGCACAATTTGGGAGATATAACCACAAAAAAACACATATTTAACAAAATAACCAAAACTCCCTTATATAGCAAGCCTTTTTTCTCTCTGCTCTGTCCCTAACCCAAACCACCACCGCCTGAACTAAATCTTCTCCTCTTCCCGGACCGGTTTCTGGCGGCTCCTTCAGCGCCGGAGCCGGTCCCATCTCTTATTTTCTTTTGTTGTTCTCTGCTTTTCCTTCTCTCCGGCGAAGAAAGAGTCTAGAAACCAATAGAGTTGGGTTGAGACCCAAATATAAGGAGCTCCCCTCTAGCTTGGGCTGGGTTGAGATTTCAAAATGGTTTTTTCCGTTTTGATACTCTTTGTCGTTGGGGATCCCCTCTTTGGTTCGGATTTTTCCGGTTTTTCTAGATCTAGATCTAGATTTTTAGATCTCTTTCTTCAGTAGCTTTGCTCAAAACTTCCTGGTGGGATCTTCTCTGGTGCATGCAAGGTACTTCAACTGAGGTGTTTTGTTGAAACTAGCTTCAATTCGGTCTTAAAAGATGCCCCGTCAGCTAGTCGGCCCGTTCAGAAGGTCTCTTTCTCCGTGGCGAAGGTAAGCTTCTCCGGCTCACGACTTCCGCTCCTCGTCTCTACATCCCAGTTTGATCGGGAACTGCATCTTCAAGCTTCTCACGGTGTTTAGGTTCCGTCGCACCCATTCCTTCAAATGAGTTTTGAGGCTCTAATGGCCTCTATAAGGATGCTCTAAAGGATGTTGAAGCTGTGTTCTTAATTTTAGAGGTAGGCTCAGAATTCAAAGGAGGGTTCTTGTTTGAGAGTGTCTCTTAAAATCAATTGTTGTTCAGTTCTTCATCTGTCAATTGGAGTTTCCCTGCTTGCAATTTAGGTTGTTCTTTCCGGTCAAGTTTTGGTTTAGACTCCAGCAATCTCGAGATTGCTTGGCTTTTGACTCCGGTGGAAATTCTGATCCATTGGCACTGCTGTTGGTTTTTCTCTGTTGTAACTCTGTTTCATATTAATCTAATATTATTAAGACGGAAAAAAAAAAAAAAAACTCCCTTATATAGCAAGATCCTCACAATTTGATCTAGGAATTTTGGTTATCTTTTTAATTTCCCTTCTTTTTTTGTTATTCACCATTTTTTTAATTGAAGCATAGAAACCAAAAACGTATTGGTTGACAAAAAAAAAAAAACAAGAACTTACGTAACTATATGCTCTTGGGAAAACTCAGATTTTAACAAGAAATATTGAGAAATGCTCCTACTAACATAACCTTTTATGAAAATATCTTCTTTTATAAATTTATTTTCATTTTATGATAATTCTACACTAATGTTCTTCACAAATTAGTAAATTGATAGGGTTTATGGTTGGTTTTGGGATTTATGGTTGGTTTTAGGGTTTATGGTTAAATCATTTAGTATGTTAATGTTTAGAGTTTATAATTTAGGGGTTTGTGATTTGTAAATTAGGGGTTCAATTCGTTTTAATAATCCTAAATCCTAAACCCTATAAAAGTGGAGAAATTTTTTCATCATTAAACAAGAGTAATTTGGTCAATTTACATGAGTATTTCTAAAAATAATTTCTTTCTAAGGGTATTTTTTTAAAGAAGACACACCAAAAACAATAATTCTTTGTTGGTGATGTAAGATAATATACGAACTAGAAGAATTGAACCGGTACCGAACCAAAAAATTGAATTTGGATTGGATTCGGTACCATGCAAGATAACCAAATGAGATTTCAACGGCCGGTACAAAAAATCCAGAACCGAGGAACCACATAGGTACCCGAAAAATTCGAACATAAATTAATGTGTATATACATATAGGTTCTAAGCCAAGTACGTTCGATTAGTTTGAGTAAATTAATGTTTTATTTATTTTTTAATTAATTAGTTTAATTTGGGTATTTTGGTATATTCATGTTAAAAAAAAATAGTTAGGATATATTTATTTGAATGGTTAAACTTTTTTCCAAAGAATTCAGTTAGTTTGGGAAATTTCAATTAACAAAAGACTAAACCGAACCAAATTCAATTTTTTTGTGGTTACTTCGGTTCCACCCGAAAAAACTGAACTCGACCGCTATCAAACTGAATTTTAAAATACCAGAATGGGGTTTATTTGGTACCAAAACCCGAAAGAATACTCAATGTAACTTCCTATTAATCTCTAAGCCAACATCCAAAAGTTGGCCAGACTAGACTAGATCAATTGTAATTTTCCTGCAAAAAATAATAAAAATCTTAGTGGATTTGAGATGTCTTATTTTGTCGAGAAGTGGAGCTACTCATCTTCGCCCATACCCCTAGTTAGCAGAGGCATGCCTAAGTATTGGACATGTAACAAGCTAAGATCAAATGCAAATCGACTTAATACAGATTGGAGCCTCTCATTGGAAATACCCGCCAGATTGATGTGTTATAAAGTTGAGTGCACAAATTAAATTTTGTACAAACTCACAATTCACTTAAAGAGTTGGAGTATAGCTTAAGGATCGATCCACAAGGAGAATTAAAATTTAAAACACTAAGTACGATAGAGTCTAATTAATCTAAAGCGAAAAGATGATTTGGTTTTGGTTTTTCAGTTTATAACATGTAAATAATCTAATTGATCAAAGCAATAAAAGCAAACAAAACAATTAAACAAGAACTAAAATGGTTTGACAATTCAATTAAAAACATTGGTCCTTGAGTCTAGCAAGTGATCTAGGTAGGTTGATAACTAACTACTAATGGTGATTTGGATACTAATTAAGTTTCAAACTAGGCATTGAGACAATAACTATTGACTAATCTATGCTAGTGTTCTTAATCACTTTACTAATCTATATTTCACTAATCTTTCAATTGCAAAATTTCTTATTAATAAAATTAATTAATCAAGCTCAATTTACCACGATCACCTTAACATAAACTTTCATTGGTCAGGGAAGAAATTAGCTAAGTATAAGTCTCTCGGGTATTTCATCGAACACCATTCGGACGATGATTTACCTAAGTTCTAGATTTAGAGAGATCAAGTAATTAGCATTAATTAAACTCACTAATACTTATAAGACTACCCAAGGATCTATAAGACTACCCAAGTCTAATCACCACTAATCATCTAACCACCTGCACCTAGATCTACCAAACTCCAGAACTACCAAAGAGACTACTCAAACATGATTAAAGAGAACAAATCAAAGAAGTAAACAAGATTGTGTATGATTAAGGAGAGATTAAGAAGACGATTATCCAATATCATGTTCTTAAAACTCATAAAAGATGTCAAGACAAATACAAGCAAAGGTTTTTAGGATTTTTAAGAAAAAATGAGAAAAGGACTTAGTTTAAAAAATGCTAAAGTAAGTATTTATAAGCTCTAAAATCATAATCAAGTAGATCTGGGATAAACCAGGTCGGATCCGGGCCAAATAAAGCAAAGTCAACTAAAATCATAGAAAGTCAACATAAATTACATAGGATCGGGGGTTTGCTCGATCTAAGAAGCATGCAAAAATGTTAAATATTTGCTTTTACGGTGTCTTTGGGATCGGATTAGTCGGATCGAGATAAATCCTGACTCAAAACTCTCACATAAACCTTACTTTGGTAAGCTTGAGAAGTTGTATGGATCAGGTGCAGCGAATCAGGTGATCTCGATCCAAACTTCATTTTCTTTTTCCTTCACTTTCTTAGCTCCACTGAACCACACTTCAACTTCATTTCTCTTATCATGCTCCTTCCTTCATCTCGTTCACTCAAAAAGCTTCCAATTGCACATAAAAATAAAAATAAAAAAACTCAAACGGGTACCAAAATGCATTAACACATTTTCTAGACTATAAATAGACCAAATGCAAGAATAAGATTCAAAGTGAACCAAAATATGAGATTATGCACAATGAATGAGACTTAAAATTAAGAAAACAAGACTTAACATGAAGAAAACAAGAGTTAAAAACATGCACAAAACACAAGTTATCGTACATGTATAGTTAGACTTCTTTATATTGATCTGAAGTCCAAAGAAAGAAGCAAGCTTCTCAAATACACTCATTATACCTTCGAGGGAACGTTTTTTCCAATATGTGAAAAACCATAATTAAGATCATCCGCAAAATGGAGATGGATTAAATAAAAGTTTTAACATCTAGGATGACAGCCAAATATATTTCCTCTCTTTTTTGCTCTATCCAACATCTTTACTAGCACATTCATGCCTTCGATAATATAAAAAAATGGTGATAAGAAACATACCTGTCGCATATCTGGTTTATCCTGGATTTTACGTTTTCATACCATGATTCATAGTCTTTTATCGAATTCTTTTAGTGATTTTGAGTCATTTACAGGAGACATCATATTTTGAAAGTTTGTTTTTGTGTCTGTTAGCTTTTCCAAAGAAAAACGGATGCAATTTGGAATGAAGAATGAAGTTTAGAAGTAAATCAGCATGGAACGTCGATCAATACCCATCAAACACTGATGATATATACAAGCTCAAGTGTCGAACGACACTATCTTGATGTCGATTAACACCCAAAAATTTCCAACGATTAAGAAGAATTTTTATTTTGCAAAGTTGGCCCAATAATGTTTTTAAATTACCTTTTTGACCCATCACGTGTTTTGTGTTTTTGGCAAATACAGCTGTTTCTCTTAAATAAACAATCATCAATCATGTCATTAAATATTGTACATACCGAGGACGTGGAAATCATTTTGACCAATAGATCAAAAATGAATTATGGGAACATGCAAATCGTGGATCTTAACCATGGAAAAAAGAACTAGTATAAAGTGAGAGTGTCACCCTCAGAGAATCTTGCAAACCTAAACTCTACAACCAACATCTTGCGCAATAGTTAAAAATAAAGAAACTAACAAAAATGGTAGAGGCTGATGAGTTACGGACCGTAATAGTTTTACTAATAGTCGTGAAACTATGTCACTGGATCTATCAGTGGAGCAATCCCAAGTGTAATGGAAAGCTTCCTCCAGGGTCGATGGGTCTTCCAATCATCGGAGAAACTTTCCAGTTCATGAAGCCTCATGACGCTTATCAGTTACCAACATTCTTATCGAAGAAAGTGCTCAGGTTAACTTTTGGTATTTTCCTCTTCCAAATAAAATTACGTACATGGGTTGTTATGTGACCTAGCATGGCCATGCGTTATAAAACTTTATTTTCTAAATAAATATATATATTATAGATATGGACCAGTTTTTCGGACAAGCTTATTTGGAGCCAAAGTTATAATATCGACTGACAATGAACTGAACATGGAGATAGCAAAGACGAGTAATGTTCCTGGTGTCCCGCAGAGCTTAGTGCGGCTTTTCGGGAGAAACAACTTGTTTATACAGAGTAAGGAGTCCCATAAACATGTCCGCAACTTGACACACCAATTTTTAGGTTTACAAAATTTGAAATTGGGGATGATGCAAGACATCGATCTCTTGACCCGCAAACACATGGAGTTGGGAGCTAAAATTGGTGGACTAGACGTGAAGGAAATAACAAGACAGGTAATAGTTTCGTGATGATGTCGTACGTAATTTTTGCCACGATTGCAATCAGTTATAATACTTAAAGATGTGTCATCAAACGTTACAGATCGCAATTGAATCGCTTGCGAAGAAAGTTATGGGCGATTTGGAACCCAAGGCGTCAAAGATCTCATACTCTGTTGGGGTAATTTTCCGAGTGGCTGGTTTCGATTCCCTTGGAACATTCCAGGGTCTGGTCTCTACCGAATGTTAAAGGTACATGTTTTTTTTAGTTCATTTAACTTTTTTATATCACTTATTTATGTGCATAGGCTTTGGGGAAAGATAATGATCGATGTTCTGTGACAGGCAAGAAAGCAGATGTTGAAGTTACTAAAGGAGATGGTTTTGAAGAAGAGAGCCTCGGGAGAGGAGTTCGGGGAATTTTTCAAGATGATCTTTGGAAAAACGGAAGGAGGAAAGGAGACGATAAGCGTGGAAAGTGCAATTGAGTACATATATACCTTCTTTCTAGTTGCTAACGAAACCGTGCCAAATATTCTTTCGGCTGTAATAAAGCTCATAAGCAACAACACTAAAGTCATGCAAGAGTTGCGGAGAGAGCATGAAAGAATTGTCCAGGGTAGAACAGAGAAGGAGGCTGGCCTAACATTTGAAGACTACAAATCCATGACTTTCACCCATATGGTCAGTGCGTGATTTCACTCATTGCCAACTACTTTAATACATATAGTAGTTCAGACAAATATTACATCTGTTTTAGGTGATAAACGAGGCTCTCAGGGTCACAAGCACGGTGCCAACAGTGCATAGAGTAACCGATCATGAGTTGAAAGTTGGTGATTATACGATTCCAGTAGGTTGGACCATCATGGGATATCCGGGTGTCCATTTCAATCCAGAAAAGTATGATGATCCTTTAGCATTCAATCCATGGCGCTGGGAGGTAAATATAATTTCCTTTATCAAATTCATCAAAAGAAACAAACCAAATATGGTTTATATTAGTATTTATGATAGTATCGTTGATTGTTTAAACCCACATATTATATGTTGTTAGATATATCATATATGACAAAAAAAATATATTATAAATACTGTAAACATGTAAAACTAATTTTTTTCAGGGAAAAGACTTGCAAGTCTTGGGTGCGATCGTCACCAAGACTTACATTCCCTTTGGCGCTGGTCCTAGACTCTGTATAGGAGCTGACTTTGGTAAGCTACAGATGGCCATTTTTATCCATCATCTGTCAAGATACAGGTTCTTTTCTTATCACCTATATATATTTACTCATGATTCAATTTGATTTTTACTACTTTTGAAATTCTTACTGTCATATATATGTGCCCATATTGTTTGAAGTTGGTCGATGAAGAAAGAGACTACAGTACTTAGAAGGTACATGCTTAAGTTTCCAGCTGGATCTGATATTCAGATATTAGGGCACACCGAAGTGCGAAGTGGATAACTCGTCAGGTTGTTAGAGTTACTATTCCAGTCGATCTAGGTTATCTGTTCGAATAACTGTGCAAACTACTATATATCTGTTTTTTTTTTTTTTGCCTTTCGTTTTTGTTACATACTATAAATATCCATTGCAACCATGGAGAAAACCATATTGTAAGATCGTGGCAGTGGTCGGGTTGATATGTCTGTGAAGTGTGTCTGTTGAATAATAATGTAAGATTGCAAGCTACATATGTACTTTGTATGAACAGTACATGTCCAATTTCTTATAATTATGAGTATGCTTTTCTTTACATCACCTCGCATAGTGAGAAAGAAGCACTTCCCCTTCAAATCATTCGAAGATGTTATTCTAAGTAGTAGTAATAATAATAATAATAATAATAATAATAATAATAATAATAAT
>OVAP01005242.1:0-13285 GCA_900406295.1 Aurinia saxatilis | reverse complement strand
GTTGATGGTAGCCCGACGCAAGGTCTATTTTTGAGAACCAAGAGGCCCCATACAGCTGGTCCAACAACTCGTCGATCCGGGGCAACGGGTATTTGTTCTTAATGGTAACCTTGTTCAACCCTCGGTAATCAATACATAGTCGGAAGCTCCCATCCTTTTTCTTGACAAACAGGACAGGCGCACCCCACGGTGAACTGCTTTGGCGTATAAATCCCTTCTCTGTGAGATCTTCCAGCTGTTTCTTTAACTCCATCATCTCGGCCGGTGCTAACCGATAAGGCGCTCTTGAGACAGGTTCTGTACCGGGTTCTGTCTCTATGGTAAACGGGTCTCCCCGAGTTGGAGGTGGCCCCTGGAGTGGTAGGAAGACATCCTGATAGAAGGCAACCAAAGGGATGTCATTTATATTGGATTCTCCCTTTTCGCCTAGCATGGTGATTGTTGCTAGGTAAGCTTGACTCCCCCATACTGATTAGTTCCTCCGCCTGAAGCATGGATATCATTGGAATTCCCTCGTACCGCTTCAACCCTTGGTACACTAATCTTCCTTTTGGCTACGGTACGATCACTCGCGCTCTAGGGCAGTCTAGAATCACCATATGACGTGTCAACCAGTCCATTCCAAGGATCACTTCGTATTGGTTAAGTTTCATCAAAACTAGGTCTCCGGGTAAGTTGGTGTCCTCTAGAATAATTGTTACCTCCCCGAAGGTTCCGGTTGATTCCACTCTCTCCATTCCCCTGAATTCTCTTAAGGTGCGGTGTGAACGCCCCATGAAATTTCCAGTTAGCGCTGAGCTTGGGGCTTATGGAACTATGAGTTGCTCCGGTGTCAAAAAGAGTGAAAGCGGGAATTCCCGCAATGATAACAGACCCTACAAGTTTTGGTTCTACTAATCATTCTATGAAATATTCTACGAAATTTGATTTGCAGACAGTAGATCCTTAAAAAATTGGGGTGTAAGTAGTGTACATACATATTATAGGTTCGACTCCTTCATGGTCCCCGACCGGGTTCGCACGAGCCGCTGCCGCAAGTCTGCGGGGTGGTGGTGGGGGTAATTGAACTGGGGCGTTGCGAGCTGGTGGGGTAGGACATTGCGGGTCAGGGTGTGGGCAATCTCTTATTTGATGGTTCATATCCTGGCACCTGACCACGAGATCCAGGTCAGGTAAAGAATATCCAATAACGGTTCCTTTTTCTTATATAGTAATTATACCTGAAACATCCCCTCTTTGAGGCAGTGCAGTCCCTAGATATGTGACCGAATTGGGTGCAGTTGTAGCAGTAATTGTTCCTACGGCAGAGTCCGCTGTGCAGCTTCCCACAATGAACACAAGGAGGGAGGGCCCATTGGGGAGGAACCATCGGAGTCTTGATGGACTTTGCGTAGACCTTTTTAGCAAGTCGAACTTCCTTCTGCTGTCCCCAATCTTGCTTAGCGGCTGTCGACACGAGGTCTGACAGATGCTTATATATATAGACGTTGCACCTGTTAAATAACTCAATTCTCAGGCAATGTAGGAAGTTGCGAATCATCTCTCTCTCGTCCAATGATTTTCTTGCGGTCAAATTCAGCTGCATACTCGCGAACAGTGAGACTTCTCTGTTTCAAGTCCATGAAGGCCATGTGCTGACGGTCTAATGCCTCACGTGGAAAGAATTTCCAATCAAACTCTTTCTTGAAATCCTTCCAAGATAGTGCTCCTGGGTCTGGCTTGGTGGCTACCACTGCATCCCACCAAACTAAGGCTCCATCCTTGAGGTTGTGGGCAGCCAAGTCTCTGCGATACTCCTCAGGGCATCACATAGTCTCCAGGTTCCTCTCCAACTTCTTCTTCCAATTGTCTGCAGTCAGTGGATCTGCGCTGCCGCCAAAGTGTTCCGTTCCCATGGTGCGCGAACGATCCATAACATCCCAGTAGGTCAAACTCGAGTTGTGTCTGGCGGTCCGAGTATTCCTGGACGACTCTCCTCTGGTATCATAATGGCTTTCTGTACGAACTTTGTCTCTAAAACGCTCGCTGTACCTGTTCAACTCGGCCATTAAATCAGCGGTCATCTCAGTTTTTCCAGCCGAAGTTCTCGAAGCGACTGAACGGCTAACCGTATGTGCAGCAGTGCTGCTGTTAACTTCCTCCGATTCGGCGTTATTCTCCTGAGTGTTTTCTACCGTTCGGGTTGTTTCCGAGGCTTTTTTCTTCTATTGGGTTTTCTTACTAGACGTGGTGATCGCCTTGGTAGTTGGGGCCTTAAGCTTAGGAGGCATCTGTGCAATGAAAAGTAAGTCAGAACTAAGATTAGACTCACTTGCGGCATAAGAGTGTGTCGGCGGGTGGTGCATGATGGGGGTTCCAATCTTATCTAAAAATACAGAAAAAGAACTACACTAGGCCCTAGACCGGTCCACCGGGTCAGTGCCGGCACACAAGCCTAGGCTCTGATACCACTTGTAATACCCATCTCTCTCAAATGTGAGACGGGCATTAAATTTGGTATCATAAAGTCTAAACTTCAATCCTTAATAAAGATAAAATAGAAAAAAATACCAACATCAATTCAAAACAAAGTCATAACTCATCATCCAATTCAATCCCAACCGGTTCAACTGAATAATAAATAAGATAAAATAATATAAAAGGCACACAACACATCCCATCTGCACCACACCTTCAAGACCACACTCTAACCATCTGAAAATAGGGAAGAGAGGAGGGGTGAGCATGACTACTCAGTGAGAAAACACTTAGGACCCTAGTCCATCCAGCGTACCAACATATCACAATCAACACAAAAGTACAAATAGCAATTACCTCTAACCAAATATCATTTAACCGAATAAATATCAGAATACTAGCTAACCGAATGAATCTAACCGAATATTAGCTAACCGAATAAATCTAACCAAATATCACTTAACCGAATAACTAAACGAATATCTGAATATCATGGCGATTATTACTCATGAAATAATCTCATATCAATCATATGTCAATTAAAACAATAACTCATTCAATCAGACTGGCCCATTAACAGATCTGGTCCATTACAGGTCTGACCCATTTACAGATCTGACCCATAAACATATCGGGCCTATTACAGAACTGATCCATTAACAGATTTGGCCCATTACAAATCTGGCCCACTACAGTTCTAGCCCATTACAGAATTAATCCATAAACAGATTTGCCCAACAGGCCCACTAAACACACAACACATAGTAATAATATGGGCCCAAATAAATACAGATCTGACCCACTCTCTTTAGATCTAGAATAAGCCCATTCCTGGGTATATGCAGATACAGATTTGAAGGGTAGAGTTCCAGGTGAATCCTCACCGGAAGGAAAGCGCCGGCTCGGGGAGAGAGGTGGCTAGCGGAAGACGGCGGCGCGTGGCAGCACGTGGACCTCCGGCAGCGGCGCGTGGAGCTCCGGCGCGCGTGACGGCGCGTGGGCGACGGGGATCGGTGCGTGCGGCTGGGAAAACGTAGATCGGAGCAAGTTATGTACGGGGGAGGTGGAGAAAACGGAAAAGAAAAGGCGACGGAGGCTTACCGGCGATTGACGGTGGCGCGTGGTGGTGACGCGTCGGTGGCTTCCTGGACGGGACGGCTGGGTCAACGATCCCGGTGGCTTCTCCGAGGCTGAGGGAAATTGGGCAAAGTTTCTCTAAGATTTGCTCTTGTGCTTTTGAAGGGAGGGAGAAGGGATTCATTTATTTAGTGGGGAGAGGGAGAGGGAACCCTTAGGGTTTTTGGGATTGGGCGTTGCCCAGTTGGGCCTGGTTTGGGCCCACTGAGAATGGGCTATTACAAACTCCATCAGCAGAAAACGAAGTTTGAAGGATACACATAGGGGAAACTTCAATTATCTTAGTGGAGTTGAGAGTTAATGACAGAATCTCCTTGCAAAGAATAAGTTACGGCGCTTTACGATTGCTTTGAGGAAGCTGAGAAGAACCAAGAAGATGATAAGGTCACAAAGTGTGAACCAGTTGGCTCCAAAGCTATTGAGTGTATGAATACTCGTTGTGATTACTATTGACCCTTACTCGCGATGTCTGAAAACTTTCTGAAACAGATCGGTTATGTGTACCCTATGGATCCATCATCTGAATGATCAATAAGTATTTGTTTTTATATGATTTTTCCCAACGGATTATTACTTTGTTGATGCCGGTAAATGTTTTCAGTCAAAAAAACTTTGTGGTTTGGGAAGCGATATCCTCTTTTGAATGTGATTTGTTGCTTCCTTTTGTTAAAAAGAGTTAAAAAAGAGTTGAAACACATGTGAACTTAATTCTTTACTTAATCTCTTATGATGAATTAAGGGGGTGTATTGAATAATGTATTTAGAATGATTTTAGGTAATTAGAAAAATTCAATGTTATTGAAACATGTATTTTTGAAAGTTTTTAAAAATCAGTTTTATTGGACTACTAATTTTAGCAAATACCATCAAATCCGGTGTTATTGGAAATATTGTAAACATTTGGTTTTAAGTGATTTTTGAGTGTTTTGGATAATTTTCTTAGTGACCTTAGTCTAGTGGCAGAAGGTAAGTCCACTGAGAGACTAGACACCATCACACCAGGGATCGAATCCCACCGCCTACACAATATAGAAATTAGGCTAATGGGCCAGTCAATTGTGGCCAAATGTTGACAAAAATATATATATAATAACTCAAATCACATTATTTTAGGTGGAATTTGAGATGATTTCAGTAAAACTTCTAAATACCAAACCATTCAAACTCAGTTGAATACACCCCCTAGGTAAGCTTTAGAAGCCTACTAAAACAAAATAATTATTTTTCGCATTTAACATGTTTATTCATATATGATTATATATATATATGTATATGTGGTTAATAACTATGAGCATGTTCATAATTGGGAAAAGTCCTGAAGTCTCCGGAATAGGTGATTAGGGTTACATATATAATTCACTAAATCTGTTTATAATATGGATTTTTATCTAATCAATAATCGCAAAAATAACAATTAACCATAATTAAGCAAAGAGCGTGAATTTTGAATTAAAGACAATAATAATTACACGATATTTAACCCTGCATAACATAAATCCTCATATAACCAAAACCACAAAATAATAAATAAAAATAATTAATCAAAGAGCGCAAAATTTAAGTTAAAAATAGGCATGAGCATTCGGTTAACCATTCGGTTTTGGTTCGGTTATTTTCGGTTTTGGTTAGTTTGGATATAGTAATATAATAACCATTCGGTTATTTCAAAAATTTTGGTTCAGTTCTGTTCGGATAGTAACCAAAATAACCAATAAATCCGAAAAAACTACTAACCGAACAATCTATAACAAAACAAATAACAAAAACTCATTTTCATACAATATTAGAACAATCTATAACAAAACAAAAACTAGAACAAGATGAGAAAAAGAAGAACATTCAGTACTAATCTCCTGTCGGTAAATATATAATATAACAAAACAAAAATTAGACATCATAAGAAGGTGAAGAAGAATGTTTAAAAAATTCAGAAAGAAAACGTAAGAAAACAGTAGAAACGACATATGAGATTACTTATGAGTTTTTGTTATCATTCTTATTCAAGAAAATTATTCTAAAACTAGCTATGTGAAGGCTCAGACAGACGTACGTTGGAGAAGATGTGCGAGAGGCGATGTTTTGCAGTTTTGAGTTCTATGGGTGTAAGAAAACCTAAAAAGTTTTGTTGATAATTTGATATAATACCTAGGGCTTCCTAAGTTTTGGTTTGATCGGTTAGTCTTCGGTTAGTCGGTTCAGTTCAATTTTGGCTTCGGTTTTTCGGTATTAAAATTTTTAAACCATTCAGTTATTTAAGAAACTTGGTTTCGTTTCGGTTTGGTTAATTTTGGTTTGGTTCGGTACGCATATTCGGTTATCGAGTATTATGCCCAGGCCTAAGTTAAAAACAATTATCAACAATAATATACATAACTAGCCAAAGACTGCAAAAATGAACTAATTAGAGTGAATTTACCTATATAAGAAAAAAAAACTATTGAAATAACTTATAAAAAAATCTATGACCTCCTCTATAGTTGGTAATACCAACTTGGTATGTATTAATATTTTTTGGAAAAGGATCAAATGAAAATCTAGACCATTGGTTGGTGTCATTATAGATAACTTACCAAAAAATCATACAGAGTTACAAGCGTCTCTCTCAAATGAAAGAGAGGAAAATGAAAATATATGACCTCCTCGAAGCTCCACGAGAGGCGACGAAGACGAAGAAGAAGAAGCTCGAAATCTTCATCACTGGAGTCTATTCCTCCTTGTCCTTCCCTTGAAAGATCCAAACGTCTCCACAGTTTCACCTTACCTTATCTCAAGATTCCTCAGATTCCTCAGTCTACCTACTCCCATATCAAACCACCGATCTTCTTCTTCTTCCTCTCCTTATCGTACTTTGGCTGTCTACCACATCCAGAAAGGTAAACGATCTTGATGTTTGATTATCCATTTACGTGAAATCAACTGAAACTAATTTGTTGTTGTATGTGATCAGAGTTCACAATTCATCTTCTTTGATGGCTTTGGCTCGTAAGTACAACCAAGACAAGACGATTTTCCGCAAGTAAGCTCCAATTCTTCTCTATGTTTCCATTTTCTGGATTAGTTCAATTATGATTTAGTGTTTTGTGTGAATAAACTTAGCTTCCCAAGCCATATGATTTTCTTGAATGGTATAATTAGATATGAAATCTTCATTCTCTAGTGTTTAGATTACTTAAATGTTGATCATGTAGTGACTGTGATGAATCTGCCGACGGCAAGTGTCCATGCTGAATTTTGTTTGCTAATGCACCTTAGAAAAACTATCATGGTTTAGATGAACTGGAATGGTTGCGTAGAAATTCATTCTTAATTTTTTCTCTTTCATTAAGCTCATTAAACCAAAAAACCTTTTTAGCATTAGGAAGCAAAGATTCATTCTATTCCTCATGGCTGTACCCCCATATAATGGAATAGATGGTATCTTTGACCTGTTGAGTTTGAAAGGGAAAATGAATAGGGTTCCTGCCATTAGACGAAATGAGTTCACAAAAAAAATCCCACCAGATCTTGCACTTGAGCTAAACTCATGGGATGATTAAGTCATTGCTAGGCATTTCCCTAGAAATCCTTTAATTGTTTTGCTTCTACAGTAGTTCTGCATTAACCAGTTACATATATGACCCATAAGAAATAATATCACAACCAACACTAGAAAATAGAAAATAGTTACTCTAGTAGTATTTATAAGAGAAGAGTAAGTTCTTGATTAGTAGTAATATTACATTTCCATTGGAGTGCTAGAAATAGTTTTGTAGCACTTACAAATTCATCGTAGTAGTAAAAAAATATTTAGGGAGAACATTGATAACAAAGCCACTCCCTGCTTCAGTTCAACGATTGAAATCTATGTGTCCTCATGTCTATCTATTCCTAAGACTCATGTCGGTCCTCCTAGTTGCATTTGTCTATTGGAAGATAAACTGGATTGTGAACACTTTTGCTCCTTTTTTTTTGTCGACACTCTTGCTCACTTATATCCCTAGTACTTAAGGATAAGAATGCAAGAGAACTGAACACTTCAAATTCTTCAATTGTGCATGTAGGAGAGAGAAAGAGGTGTGTTACTTTTTTCTTAACACTTAATGATCAGATTGAAAAATTGTTGGAATCTACACTTTAGACCACCAACTCGGGTTCATGACGTTTCGATTCACAATCTAGAGTCATACATCAGATCATCCTCTTGGGTCAACCCCTATAATATGCCAAGGGAAACTTTGTTCTGGACAAGTGTACAATGATGAATATTAAGAAACAAAATGACTATCATTATGAATATATGACCATTGATGGGTTAGAGAACAATAAATTTCTTAGGCATAAGAAAAGTGCAGAAGTATAAAAGATTTATACAGACAAACAATTCTATATGGCGGAATGGGGGTGGAGGGTGTCCTTTGACTGCTTTAGACCCTCCAAGCACTCAAGCTAAGATTGCAATCATAAGTATTTTGGTTAGCAAACATGAATTCTGGAATGCAAATTCCCCAAACATGTCCTTTGACTGCTTTAGACCCTCCAAACCAAGTATAGAGTTAAAAAGAAAAACCCATTTTACTAGTGAAGAAATATATGGATAAACAATATCAAAATTTTATCGAAGGGCCAATATAATTAATGAATCACACTAAGGATAAAGCACTCCAAGGATTTTTCCTCATCAAACAAAAGATTTTCTCAGGAACCTTTCCTAATGGTGGTAAATTCAAATCCGATCAATCAACTCAATTTGATAAACCTATTCTAGAGAGGAGAAAGAATTAAAAAAATTTGGTACATCAAGCTCCAAACTTCATGGATCGGAATCTTAAAGATACAAGATACATTTCTTCACTTGGGCATCACCTGATTCTCTCCAATATCTGATGGTTCAATGTTGAGGTTGAGCACATAATAGCAGTTCCACAATTCAAAACGCTCGGTATGTCTTTCCGCAGAGATGCCAGCTAGAACCTTTGTATTACTCTCTTTCCTAGAACCTATCTCAGTAGCCAATTGTTTCTATCCATCTCTATATAATTGTTTACCTTCCGGACCTTGGCTAGTTTCTTCTCAATGTCAATTTGATATTGTGGTTGATGAATGATTCTTGATACGTGGCCTTCATGTTCCTCTGAATGTACGGTAATGCAATAAAAAACTGGTCCAAAAGAGACTTAGCCCCTTCGGGAGTGGCCACACCATCAACTTTTTATCGTCCGGGTTGAAAATGACCAAACAGACTGCCATATTGCATAATATGAAAAATTATTGGACATCTTTTCTCAAGACTTGAACTTTTTGCTTGTAACCAGTTTTTGTTGCTCGTTCATTTTTCAAAGCAGCAATCTTCAATTTTCTCTTGCCATGGCCTTCTTGCTTTTTTGTTGCTCTTAGCTTAGATTTGTTTTATGTTTCTTTCTAGTGTGAAAAAGAGAGTCATGCACTTGTGATCTTTATATAGAGAGATAAAGATGTGGAAATAAATATATTGTAATTGAAATAGTATCTTATGCAAACATAGTATTAAATCAACAGCTATGAAAGTTTATTTATATTTAAGGTAAATAAATATATTGAATCCAAAATGAAATATATTATATTGAAATAATCTTATATATATATAATTATGTATATTACACGTTTACACAAACCAAATGGTATCATTAAATTTAGATGAAAACGTACATTTGCGTAGCAATACAAAATGAATTTAATCATATATTTGAATATATGGGGTCTTAGTGTCTGAAGTGATTTTACAAATGACATATAACTTTAGTTTCACTAGATATCCGACATTACAAAAATCTATTATCGATTTTAAAACAAAAACAACAAAAGTGACGTCATATTTGATGAATGTTTGTCAAGTGTTTCCTTTTTTTTTTTTTTTTTTATCGATAACAGATTCTTGCAATGTCGCATATCTAGTGAAATTAAAGTTATATTTCATCTGTAAAATCACTACAGATATTAAGACCTCATATCTATAAAGATATGATTAACTTCATTATGTATTGCTACGCAGATATTTTCATCTAAATTTAATGATACCATTAATTTGGTTTGTGTATATTATATACGATTTTTGGATACAATATTTTTATTTACATAAAATATAAATTAATTTTATAGTTGTTGATTTAATGTACTTACTATGTTTGCATAAAATATTATTTTCATTACAATATTTTTATTCCCACATCTTTATCTCCCTTCCCGGCTCCCTATATAAAGATCACAATGACAGGACTCTCTTTTTCACACTACAAAGAAACATAAAACAAATCTATGCTAAGAGCAATAAAAAAGCAAGAAGGTCATGGCACGCGCAAAGTTGAAGAATGGTTGCTTTGAAAAATGAACGAGAAAGAAAAACTGGTTTCAAGCAAAGGGTTAAGGCTTGGGAAAAAAGGTCCAAGAGTTTTTCATATGATGCAATATGTCAGTCTGTTTGGTCATTTTCAACCCAGACGATCAGAAGTTGACGGTGTGGCCATCTCTCAAAGGGGCCAAGTCTCCTTTGGACCAATTTTTTGCATTACCGTACATTCAAAGGAACGTGAAGGCCATGGATCAAGATTCCTTCATCAATGAAAATATCACATTGATTGAGAAGAAACTAGCCAAGGTCCAGAAGGTAAACAATGATATAGAGATGGATCATAATCTTATGCTTCAACTCCAAAATGGGCCATCGCAGAATTGGTGATCTTTCTAACGCCGAGATTAATAACCTAAAAACCTATTCAGAAGAAAAAGGGTAGTACAAATGTCAACGAGCCAGCATATTTGTGGAAAGAAATACCGAGCGCTTTGAATACTCAGCGTTGACCCATCAGATGTTGGAGACAATCAGGCAATGCACAAATGAAGAAATGTATCTTGTATCTTTAAGATCAAACTTGTTTAATGTAATCTTAATAATTAAATAAATAAAAATAAAAATGATAATATACCAGATGTTGTACTATTTTTTGCAGTTTTGAATATCTTCCTACTTTAACACTTGTTATCTTCTGTTAACAAGTTGAATATAAGCGTAAAAAGTGGCCATGCTCGATAGGGTCCATGTTCACTTGTTGCTTAAAATAAATGTTTTTCAACTTTTTCTAAAAAAGTATCTAGCCCATTAAGGTCAACTAGGTGAGAACCCATGCTATACGCAGGTGTTTGTTAATGTATTGTATGAACTATATTTTTTTCTTTTCTAAATTGTATTTTTTTGAGGTTTATAATATGCTAATTTGGCGATTGTTATAGTTGTTCATTTTGTTATGTAAATGCTGTTTAAAAAAATTATTTTTTCCTCAAAGATTTTATTTATGAAATGAATAACAAGGGAACTACAAACACTTCAAGAGAAAGAAATCTAAATTCAAAAATCCAAATGCAGCATCCAAGCAAAACTTAAAAAGGAAAATATGCATTTTGTTTACCTTGAACTACCCAGACACCCGCATCGATTTATCTTCAACATGACAGCCATCCCACATCGGTTTATGTTCAACATCAACAGACACCCTGTATCGATTTGTGTTCAGAATCACAAGCACCCCACATCGGTTAGTCTTCAAGGTCAAATACCCAACATATAGTTATTATATAGAAAGGTTTTGTAACCATCCGGGATGTTCTCTCTCCACATACGAATGAACTCTGTAATTTTGTATTGCACTTAGAGCAATTGAATATGTACTCTTATTGGTTAAAGGGTCCTCAAACCAAACACTCCATTGACTATTAACCGTTAGATATCGCAACAATATATCAATCTTCGTGTCTAGGGCTGGGCATTTGGGTACCCGTTCGGGTTCAGATCGGTTTCATTCGGGTCTCGGGTCTTCGGTTATAGGAAATTAATTGGTATCAATGTTATAAAATTTTGGTTCGGGTCAGTTCGGTTCCATAAACAAAGTACCGCTTTCATCCGAAAAAAATTCGGGTCCAGTTGGGATCTGATTTGGGTAAAAAATACCTGAATTTTTTCAACATTTTAAACCAAAAGTAGCTACAGTTCGCGTTTAGTTTTGTTTTCAATGGTAGAAAAATCATAAAAATAGGTTTAAATTGAATAAATATTTGGTTAAATTTTGATAAATATAGCTAATAATTATGTATATTTTAGTTATATTTTAATATTTCAATTACTTTGATTAAAAAAAACTAATGTCTCCAAACTTATAACTTTAATTTTGGATTAATATGTTATATTAACTTTTTATATAATTAATAGTTTAGGTGTATAATTGTATTTTGAGTATTTTCGGGTACCCGTTCGGTTCCCGGTTCGGTTCCATTCGGGTTCGATTCTTCGGGTATAGAAATTTAAGACCCGTTCGGGTATTTTATCGGTTTCGGTTCGGGTTCGGTTCCAATTTTCGGGTCGGTCGGTTCGGGTCTTCGGGTTCGGGTATTATTCCCAGCCCTAATCGTGTCCATAAAAGGTCATTAACTCGGCTTTGGTTTCACTTTTGTATACGATCTTCGACTGTGCAACATAAAATAGTTAGCTTTATACAACATTTAGATTAAACAAATAGTTAAGAAAATCATCTCAATCCACAAACCCAGTGGTGTAAGTGCTAAGTAATATTTTCTAATTCATTTTTTTTTTAACTGTCGGCTATTTTTTTTATTGTTTTGCATTTTATAAATTAGACAACTTTATTATTAAAAAAAAAGATAAAGAACACTTTGTTCTGTTTTCAAACAAGTGTTATTTGGCATATAAAGATTAAATTAAATTCAGGACATGAGGAATGATGAAAAAGATGTATGTATTAACAAAGAAACATATATAGGGTTTATCAAAGGTTAAACCTAGAAGTTTAAGATTGGTTTTTGCGAGTGCTTGAAGGTGGTCGGCTTCTGAAATTTTCACGATCTATTGAAGCACCAATGTCTCGTCGCTGGTGCAATACGTATGAAAAACGGGTGCTATGTGATCTTGCACAGGTTTTGAGCATAGAAGTGTGAGAATCAGACACGAAGACAATGTCCGACCAATATCAGACACTTTCCCACTTAACGATCCAATAAGAACAATCACAATCCGACCAGTCACTTTCGTCATATCCCCTTCCCTATCTCTTTCCTTCAATCTCTTCTTCACAACAACTTTCTGACAATGGCGGATTCGAACTTACATTATCTCCTTCATAATATTCACTCTCCACTCTATCCTCATAATACAAACTCGAAACTTCCGTAACATATCCTTATTCTTCATCCCCATCTCCATATCTTCTTTTTCTTCTCCCTTTTACATCTTCATCATCTTCCTCTTGTAACTCCTCAACTTCTTCGTCACTATATTCGATTTCAGTTTGCCGCTTTTACTCTTCTCGTTCTTAAACACCACATCTCTTATCGTAACCACTTCTTTCTCTTCTTCCACCACATGTTTTGTCGATAAAGAAACATCTTTAGATTCATGAATTAGTTTTTCTATGATTTCGAAGGCGACACTGCTTTTCCTCTCATGTCTCGATGATGTTGCTTTGTCTTCTACAATCTCTTGATTCTTTGTCTTCTTCTTCTTCCTACCAATGAGCATTAAAATAAACAAATCTATCCGAACCTCCCCCGTGTTAGGACATATGTTAAAGAGAGCGAACACACGCACCACCGCAAATTCATTATAAAAAAAACGATTGTCATTCGATTTTCAAGGGGACGTGGGGTTATGACGGGCGGTGCATAATTTATA
>OVAP01005241.1:0-13286 GCA_900406295.1 Aurinia saxatilis | reverse complement strand
AACCCGGCGTCGCAAAATTCCCTCGCAAATGGCGTGTTTTCTTGTAGTGAGACTTATGAAGATCAGCATGGAGACTCTCAATCTTGTTAGAGAAATCCGTATATAATTTCTCGGTATCATCAAAAAGCTTGTCTTTAGTCTTCTCTTGAAACTCCAAGGTTTGGCGTAACAGAACTTCTTCTTATGGTAGGTAGGTTTGTGGACTAGATAAACCCTTCTTAAAGTCCCCACATAAATCAACCATTTTTTTTTATGAATCTCCTGAAAAACAAGAAAGACTGAAATTAAATAAACAGAAATGAAATAAAATAAAATCTTCGACTGAAATCTAGTTTAAATGCTAGTGGTACAGCTGTTGCTCCCCGGCAACGGCGCCAGAAAACTTGATGGGATTAGTTTTTGTCAAAAATATTCCTGCAAGCCCACAAGATCTCGCAATAGTACTTAGGAAATCGAATCCACATGGAGGCAAAGTGTACACAACAGCAAAATCGATTCGACTTGAGCTAAGCAACAAAATGGGTTTTTGATCGATCAAATGAAGTTAGTCAATCGATCGATGGGAAAGGTTTTTTTTTTGTAAAATTGCGAAATGAAATGAAACAAAATAAAAAGATAAATCAGGAGTTGTTGCAATTGTCGGATTTCAGAGAATTATTCTAGGTTTTATGGATTAAACTATTNTTCTAGGTTTCATGGATTAAACTATTCAGGTTTTATAGGCAGATAAAAATCCGGTTAAGTAATCAAGCCAGTCGTAAATTAATCTTCCTATTTTCATAGTAGTGATTAAACATGTCTAACATCCTGATTCACACAATAGTCACAAAGTGTAAACTATGAAAGCAAGCCGCAGAAGTTGTTTACCTATCATTTAATGCTAGTTCTTATCAATCTCATCATATTGTCAAAATGAAGAGATTAATATATAACAAATCACTAAGGTGTCAATCCTAGTAATCATGTGTTAAGCATAAATCCTACCTATCTGTCAAGCCATGTATAACCTATTGAAAACTCCTATTCCCAACAAAAGATCTACTCAAGTATAATAGCAAAAACCATAAAATAAACAATAGAAATTGACATCATAAATTAATAGAAAAGGGTTTAGAAAACTTCTCCAAATCAGTACACAAGGAGTATGAAATCTTCTCCCTTACAACAACAAGACGAACTTATAAAAGAATTTGAGAGTTTCGAAGGTAAAGTGCTCTATCCTAGAACCTAGGTGGGGTGGAAAGGCACACCTCTTTTCAGAGACGAGAGCTCTTTTTATATAGAGGGTGGAGGACGTCTGAGGGCTTCACTGAAATGATAGAATCGAATCAGTTGAAGAGAATCAAAATATTTGATCTTATCTCTTCCGATCGATCGATCAAAGGAATATTCGATCGAATGTATCCAACTGAATATTCTCTGACGCGTTCCGAAGCTTCTCGAGTAAATCCGTTTCGAATCGATCAATTCCAACGGCATTCGATCGATTGGGCACATGGGCTCTTCTTGGGATTCTCTACATGGGCTTCATGAAAACATTTGGCCTTGATCGATCGATTCAATATGACAATCGATCGATCATTGTTCCTTCGCGTTCTTCGACTGCTTGACATCGAGACATCGAGATTGCACAATCTGTCTTTTGTAGAATCAGCATAACTCAATATCTAACCGTTGGGATTGCTTCATTCTACTTGCATTGGAAATCTGACTGCTTCATCTAGCTTGTGTCAAATTCTCAGATCAATATATGATAGGGAAAGTCCTAATATAAGGCCAAACTTCTGAAGCGTGGAACTGATCCTCTTCACCAGTCTTCAGTATAAAGGGAATAACTTCTTGGTCGTTGGGACGAATGACTTGATTCCAGGCCCATGTGACATCTGACTCGCGTGGTTTGATTGTCTTCATTTCTCACTTCAATCCAAAATGCAAAACAGATTCATCTGGTCCCGAACATCTGGTGCTGAATTGCTGAATTTGGAGAATAATGCCCATTTATGACATAAAATACCTTATTTCCACAAAAAACTTTGAAAACATAAAATAGTGAAAGCCTTCACTTTTATCTTGAAATCCTTTAGTTTCGTCATAAAAACTAATTGAAATATATGGTAAAAAGCGATAAAATATCACCCTTATAACAGTACATAAAACATTCGAAACGAATGATTCCAGAAAAGGTAGCTAATCCCTTGAAATCGATTTTCAATGATGAAGATATAAAGATCATTCTCTAAAAATCCCACATAGATCAACCAGTTTTGCTATTTGAAAAAATCTCTTTGAAAAATCTCTGAAATTTTAAAGAACGACAATCCGAAACCCCTAAAATCAAATTCCCCAATTCCCAGAGACGTAACGTAACTTTCAGATCTCTTAATCATTTTGAGAATTTTGGGAGAGCACTTTTCATATTTGACAACGATGATATCATAATTTCAATTTGTGTTAAACAATTCGTTGTATGTTTAAAGTTTGAGATTTTGGGGGATTTCTCTACCTAAAAATCGTTCTATGCAAATGTGATTTCTCATTTCCATTGACGTGTTATCTTTGTTTCCTATTCTACAGGAGAGAAATGCCTAGTCACCTATGACGTCATAAACTTTAACAAAGACTTTTAACCAGAGCTTGACACCTAGGATGGTTTCACTAAAGTGTATTCACAAATAATGAGTAGAGGATATATTGAACACCGAAAAAGAGTCCAATTGATTTAATATGGTATATACAAGTTTGTTTCTTCTTATTATATGAAGGGAAAAAAAACTGGAATAACACATATTTGAGTGAAAACTACTATTTTGTCAAGTGAAAGTTTGGGCAAGTGACATTTTATAAATGGAATTTTTGAAAAATATCGTTTTTGAGTTTGGGTATTTGAAAAATACCCTCTTTTATAGTTTTTAAAAAAGTAATTTTTAATAAATATAAAATGACTAAAATATCCTAAATATAACTTGGAAATTTTTTTTTCAAAAAAATATTTTTGCATGTATTATAATCTGTTAATATATTTGTTTCGAGTTTACAATTAATATATTTGTCTCCCCCGACATATCTTCTTTTTAGTTGTTATATAAGGCGGGAGAAATCTGCAATAACAGAGGAACAGACAAAAAATTTCTTTCTATGTTAACCTAGGTTATTTGCGTTACCCCTTTGAGCTAAGAAGATATGTCGAGGGAGGAGGTGGTATCTCTGAAAAGAGTCCGCTCATCAAGTTGCGAAGAGTGTAACAGTTTATCCGAGATTTAAAAAGAAGAAGCATGTTCTTATGGATTTCCAAAGGATATAGCTGAGGAGGTGCTCTTGAGGGTTCCCGTGACATCTCTGAAAAGAGTCCGGTCTATATGCAAAACATGGAACGCTGTATCCAGACATAAGAGCTTTGCGAAGAAATATCTGTTCAATAAGGTGGTCATGATGATGGATTATAAAAGATTTATTTGACGAGCACAAATCTCCACGACGAAGAATCATGTATCAAGCCTCGAGCTAAACTTATTGCCTTCAGTCTGTTTCTTTCATCCTTGTTTTTGTTTGTCTTATTTGATTTGATTTCCTTGTTTTGCTGTCGTAGGTTCCTAGCAAAAGTTTTTGTTTTCTTGCAAATATGCAATGTGGGGGGTCGGATCCTAGCCCCGAAGGCTGATAACATAAAATGATTTAAGTGTTTTCCATAAAACATCACCACAGCCCACAAGCTGACCATGCGTCCACACCATCGGGCATTACAGTCATGAACTCTCGATTGGTAACGATATAAACGAGCATGGATCACCGAGGTTCTCACGATCAACAATGTAAGACATGAATCACTAGGCATAACCAAACCTGGCCCGCGGACAAAGCTCTTAGGCTTGTCCCGCAAGCCAAGTAGTGAACATGACCCACAAACAAGGTCATGCGACTGTCCCGCGGGCCACATGATCAACATGGCCCGCGGACCACATTCATGAACTATCCCGTGGGCCATGCATGGCATTTGGCTTGCGGGACAAGTCTCTTGGATTGTTCCGTGGACCAAACCTTCTACAAACTCTCACGACGAACCATTGAGCCTATTCTATGGACATTTGGTTGGTGGGTCCCGATCAAAATCTCACCAAGAAATGTGCTAGCCAAGTCCCATTGTGGGTCCCAAATGATCTTAGACAAGCTAATTTGATCCCTCGATGACCAATTGATTGTCCGGACAGGAAATGGACCCGCAAAGGATCGAACAAATGCATCAAGACTGTCCCGCAAGCCAAGTCCCATGCTGTGGCCCGAGGGATGAGTTCACGACCATCACCCGCGACCCAAGTCTCTTCCGTAGCCCGCGGGACCAGTCTCCCTTCATCATCCGCGGGGCCAAGTCTCCCCGTGGCCCGTGGGACAAAGCCTTCATCTTCATCCGCGGGCTAAGTCTTCCCGTGGCCCACGGGATAAGTCTCACTGTATTCTCCGCATACCATGTCTCACTCTGGCCCGCAGGAAAACCCTTTGTACACCAACCACGGACCAAGTTTCCTCTGTGGTCTGCAGGACAAATATCTCTTCAACATCCGCGGGCTAAGTCTCCCCGTGGCCCGCGGGATAAGCCTCACCGCATTGTCTGTAGACCACGTCTAACTCTGGCCTGCGGGACAACCCTCTTTGCACCAACCACGGGCCAAGTTTCCTCTGTGGTCCGCAAGACAAATCTCTCTTCAACATCCGCGGGCCAACTCGCCTAGCAATATTGCATCCCGTGGGTCCGAATACATGACTTAGTTCCATCAATACCTAAGGACCCATAATTCACACTTCATCAAACGACCGACGAAGATCATCGTGGTCACACTCTTTTTTCCTTGGTAAGGTTTTTCCCATGTGGTTTTCCTTGCTAAGGTTTTTAACGAGGTGATCCTCTGAACACATACGACTCACGAGAGTATCTCAAGAATCTCGTGGACGCAGAAACACTCATAACTATCTAAATATCCCAGTTCAGTATCGTGGGCCCATTTCCATCTGCCATCAAGACAAAGCCCAAAGGTCTCCTAATTCCAAGCGCCGTCAAGCATGAAGGTTCGAGAATAGAATGATCGGAGTATCTCGGAAGAAAGTAAACTATCTAGAAGACTGTTGGAGAAATGGAAGCATATCTTCAGGAAATGGAATATGGCCCATGATGGAGCTTGGGCTCCAAGGCGGTTTAGTTAGAGTGTATATAGGATCTAAGGTCGTAGGTCTTTAATCATCTTCTTCTCTCTCGAATAGCCTAAGTCTTAACAGCTTGTGTACGAGAATTCTCTTTATGATCAATAAAACGACCTCACCTTTATGCTCTTGTTCTTTGTCTTTTCTTTTTTACTTTCTGAGCGGTTCACAATAGAGAGTTGACAATCTTTTAAAAGAATCGTTTGACAAGTTTTTGGTTGTGTGTGAATTCTTGCCCACACATGCAAAACAAAGCAGGCTGCCGTTAACTTGGAATTAGTAATAATGATTATATCTGACTTTGCAAGGATCCCAATGGTGCACACGCTCCTTGGGAGGGATTTTATCTCGTGTTTCTCTCTCCACTGAATTTGTTGGTTGAGATTTGATCGCATGTTTTTTTATGTCTATTCATTGGTGGAGATCTTTTTTGTTTTCAGTTTTCACATGTAAATTTTGGATACACATCAATTTATCACAGTTTGGGTTTTTTTGTTCTTCTTATTTACACTACTTTGAGTATATATCACAAAATCTGTTTGGAATTGCTTGATTTGGGAGGTGTATGTAATAGTCTTGTGTAAAATGAAGAATGGGCATTGGAGAAAAGTGTTGTTACCATTGTAGATACAAGTTCCGTACTTGGATTTTGATGTGATTTTATAAACTAAGGGTCGAGAGCTTTGTCAAATGCACTAGATATTGATATGAAATTGGTTTGTACAAATATATTAACGATTGTTAATTATATCCATTCATAGATACTAAAAAAACAATATATATATAGACTATTTTTTTAAAAAAATCTTTCCAAATTATATTCAAGGTATTTTAGTAATTTTATATTTATAAAAAAATAGTTTTTCTTAAAAATACAGAAGAGGGTATTTTTCAAATATCCAAACACAAAAAGGTATTTTTACAAATTTTATCTTTTATAAGTGGCCACCTTACCCTTTTATCCTTTGATGAAAAAATTAATTACGAAAAATACCATTACCGAATTTTACGAAATAACTATATCTACGAAAATGCCATTAATAATACTGTGACAGCAGACTTTTTAAGTCGTGACAGTTTATTAAGGGCACGGCAGATTTGTTCTGGTATGTTATTCTAGTCATAAAAAGTTCGGAGTCTAGCATATTTATAACAAAAACTCTACCACATGCGGTGGCAACATTAAATTATCATGACAGATTTTTGTTTCTACGGAAGATTTAATTTTTTAATTTTGGGTTATGTGGTGACATATTTGTTTATCTCGTGACAAATTTATTTATGTACAACAGATTTAATTTACGTGTGATATATTTTTTTGCTCTAGTGATGACATGTTTTTTTTACTCTCTTTGACGGCAGACTTTTTATAAAACAGATTACTTTTCATCATAACTTTAATTACTGAAATAGGACTTACGTGATAGATTTTTTTATGTTGCCACAAATTTTCTTTTCCGATAAAAAATTAGACATCGTTTGATAGCAGATTTTTCTTCTCGAAGTGACGACGTACTTATTTCTTAGTTGAATAACACTTTATTTGGCAACAGATTTTTCGTGGCAGATTTTTTAAGTATGTGGCAGAGTTTTCGGTTACAGATTTTTTTGATGTTATGGTAGATTTTATAAATCACTGACGGTTCAACTCCAACAAAATTAGATGATTTTGAGGTTTGGAGATTAAAACTTGTGGCAGACTTTTTTTTAATGCAATGACAAATTTGTTCTAGTAGACGTTTCCACTTTCTTAAAATTAAGATTTTTCTTTTTTTTGCGGTATCTCTTACTATTTTGCGTCTTCTTCTGCCTCCACATGCATAAACATATTTTTTGCTTTTTCTTTTCTCTATTCATGGTTTCTTCTATGATTTCTTCATACTCTTCTCCACTTTTTCATAGTCTAAACCAAATCCACTATTTCTTTTCCATCAAGTCTCCTCTTTCTATTGTAGAGATTCAAACCGAATCTTTTTCTTCCATGGACCAAGTTGTTCTTGTATGTGGTTCATGGATATTCGAGAAGAACACATGGTTATTTGTGGCTGCTTCGGAAAAAGGTTTTAAGATTCTCGCGGTGAATGGTACAACTAGGTTTGATGATGTACTAAGGATAGTCCACGAAGATTACAAGATGGAGAAGAAATGATATGAAATTTCATTGAGTTGCATATTCCCTAAGAAGAGGATGGTGAAGCTACCAAGAGACACACCTCCAGTCTTTGTTGGAAACTCAAGACAATTTCATGTGTTCATCCTCTAATGGAAAACAGATCCGATTCGTCTTTGTGTGGAATTCAATGAGAAAGAGTTTAGTCAAAAGAGAGAAGATGATGATGTTTTTGGTGGTCGAAGATCGAGAAAACGTGAAAGAGACGATACTTTTGACGACGAAGACGATGAAAAAGATGAGGAAAGGTTTTGGAGTTAATAATTTTCATATTTTAATAATTTTGATTATTTAAATAATCTAACAATAATTAAAACTTAAGTTAGATATATTTTTTGAGATGGCAAAAACTAATCAAAATGACATATTTGTAATTATTAGATTAAAAGTAAATACTAGATATATGTTTGGAGTTTTGGAGTTAATAATTTTGATGTTTTAATAATATTAATAATTTAACACTAATTAAATTCTAAATTAGATATATACTGTTTAGATGGCAAAAACTAGTCAAAATGGCACATTTGTAATTATTAGATTCAAAAAGGGGTATTATGTCTTTTGGTAAAACATTTATGTTATTCTAGTATACTACCCCTTGAGTGTGTTATTCTAATAGTTTTGATATAATTCTATGTTATTCTAGGTAATTTCTCTTATATGAATACATATATTATATTGTTTTAAATGTGATAACAAAAGTATAGATTTATACAAAGCCTTGTTGGATAAACCTTTGTGGGGAGTTGACCACTGGTGTACCGTTAGGTCTAACCTCTAAAAAACATAAGATGAAAAAAATTTATTTGATGACTTAAATTAGGCAAAAGCTCACTAACATGCAAAAGTTCTTCTAATCCATATAATCATGGTCTAGGTAATCATGGCACAAAAGCCCATTTATTAAACTCAGTTTGTACTGACCTACGACCGAAAAAGGGCGCCAATTGGATTTTCAAGTTTTGGACTGTTCCGGTGTGGCTCGCCATCGCCCACTGAGGTGGAGTTGACATCAAGTGTGAATGAATGATCACATGATTCACAAAGGATGCCAGAGAAGACGTCTCTGGTGAAGGAATTTTTTTTTGTTAGGGAGTCATTAAGCAGATAATCAGAGCTGTTCACCAGTAACGAGGTATGTTGTGGCGGAGGAGAAGAAGATTTTAGAGAGCGAGAGAAAATCTGATCATAGCAATAAATAGACAGTGGTAAAGATCCGTCAGAGGTGTAGTAAATCCGTAGGGTCCGCAGAATTGGGGGATCTGGTGGTTGGGAAGTGTCCAATGGCGGAACCCAAACCCTTTAATGGAGCAGAGACAGTGAAAGGTGGTTTTCAATATCCTTTACTCTATTTACTAAGGTTGTGGAGATCCCATCGACGGCGTGGTCAATGTTATTGGTAAGTTGGTGAATGATTCTTCGGTAACTTGCAAGGGTACCGAGAAAGTTTTGCAGCGCCAATTAAGCAAAGGAACCAACAACGAGTTTTGGAGGTGAGGCTATGATGGTTGGAGCGGAAAATCTGAAAGTATCCAACATCTTTTCGAAGTTTTGTAAATGGAGTTGATTCTTCACATGAGGTGAGACAGTTCTACAAGCTTTGAAAGAGCCGTTGGATGTATTCACCATCTTCACGAATGGATCCAGAAACTCTGAGGAAGTGAATTAACAGGACTTGAGAAGATACATAGATCACTGGAGAAAGACACAAAAGTGAGAGACTAAAGAAATTAGGTCATGAAGAGTTCAAATCTCTGGGATTGCAAGCTCGGATAATGTGTGTGATGAGAATCCAGAGCTCAAAGAGTAGGTATGTTGTTGTATCCAAGGGTGGTAACACCACTAAGAGAAAAGAAAACCCTTAGAGGAAAGCTCCCCTGGATACCGTTTGTAGTTTCTCTTTGGTTTAAGAGGATAGAAACTATAGGTTTTCCGAAACAATGCAAAACAAAGGTGAGAGAGTCATGTGTTGCACGAGGTAACGTGATCGTCGGGCCAACAAGAAGTTGCAGATTTGAAGATTTGTTGAGCATTGGTGCTTCTTGACAATATGTAAAGACATTATGAGGTCTGTTGTGATGTCCACTTAGTTATAATGCAGGTGTTGTTGATAACAATATGTTGCAACAATTAAAGATGTCAAAACAAAAAGCCGATGTGGGGGCTGGAGCTATGTTGAGTTGTAATGCTTTCTAAATCTTGGGTCAGCAAGAAAATGCAATTGTTGCAGAGTTGGGACCAACAAGAAGTTGCAAAGGTTGAAGATATGTTGAACAATAGTGCTTGCCGTAAAGAGAAGAGTTACTAAACCCTCTTGATATTATTTTATTGGATATCTCTTTTCATGCATTCTTCTTTGAATATTATGATTGTTTCAATTACCATGTATGAGTAGTTTTGTATGTTAGTCTTAGGGGTTATTCAAGGGTTGAAGATGAATTGATAGATTAGAATTATTTGTTAGGAAAATCCTATTGCTCTTCATCTAAATTTATGCTTATTGCTAATTCTAGTTTGATCACCTGTAATCTAGAACATAGATTGATTAGTAGATGCAAAATTATTATTGATGTGATAATGGAAAGCGTGGAACATGGAGCAAGGAGCAGCTTGGAGCTGAGGAAAATGGAGCTAAGGAGCAACTTGTAGCTGAGGAGAATGGAGCAAAAGAAGAGGCAGCCTTACACATTCCTATTGGTCCGACAACAAGGTCTAAGACTAAGCTATTTACTCAATCCATTAGCACATTGCTAAGAGAGACTAAAAGCAACCTTAGTGAAATAGCTTATCCAACTACACAGGTTGTGATTCAAGCTAACTAAGGGTTGTCAATATGACGTGTGTGTTCTTGCACTCTTTCCTTGGTATGGTTTGGAAAAGGGTTTTAATGAGGCATGTAACACACACTTATTCATCTATTCCCATTGATAACAATGCTTAAAGAAGAGGAGCCAATGTTTAAATTTGAATTTTAGTCGAGGGGTGTTTTAAATTCAGTCTTAGAGTGTTTATTTCATGTTTTTTTGTTCCAAGAACAATAACTCTGCAGCCCTAGACTCTCAGATTCCTATAAATTTTTGGCTCTCTTAGGAATAAAGATGTATCAAACCTTTTTATAAAACATCTCTCTGAAACTGTTTGATCATGTGTTTGTGTGTGTAATATCACAAGTTCTTCGTCTGTTTGCTCTTGGTGTGTAATATCCTTCAGCAGATACGAGTTTGAAAGCTTAAGAGTCTTCCACAACTCTTGAGAGTTTCTGTCCTTCCACATCTATTCAAAAAGTGCATAACCTTTCACACACCATCCACAAATCCATCCAAAATCACTCACATCAATCTGCTGCATATATGATTCAGTTTGGTGTCTTTTGGCATCATTCTTAATCTCTGAAGTCTTGGATCTGTTATGCAAATCCATCAACCCATGAAGTATTTCCAGGGGCATTGATCTGGTCAACCAAGATCGTATCAAGTGGTATCAGAGCCCACTTCATGATCAGGTTGTTTCTATCCGTGCAAAATTTCAATTTTATGTCGTTATATTGTTTAGTCGATATTGAAGTGAATATTTATCTGACTTGTATGAAACTTGTTAGGTTGTTTAGATCACGTTTTGAACTACAATATTCTGTACTCTTGCATGTTATTTGGATCAAAATTCATTGTCTTACATGCTGTTAGATTTCGTGCTGAAAACTGTGAAGAAAAATGACTCTTGAGATTCCAAGTTTGTTGCAATCTGTTTCAGTTGTGCTTTGATAATTAAATTGTTGCAGAGAACTTTTGATTATGTTCTTGTGTTTTTGTTTATTGCAGGAACCATGGTGAGCAATGATGATGAGGAGGACAGCAACACACGAGATAATAAGCTAAAGGCTCTTACTGCAAAAATGTAGAAGATGGTGGCAAAAAAAGCTAAAAGCCTTTAGGGATGATCGTGTCAAATCTGGACAAGGCAGAGATGAAGTTAACTATAACTCCCACAAATGTGACAAGCATAGAATTCCTAAGAAAACTAAACAACTTCAGAACCGATTGAGTAAACAAGAGCGTTATGAAGATTTGAGAGGGCAAATTCTGCAAACGATTAATGCTTTGGTGAAGAACCAAAAGAAGCCTTCAGCCACATGCCAACCTACTGGTGTTATGAAAAAATCATATGGTTCTAAGAAGGAGTTGGCATCTCAAAAGCAAGAATCAAACCAACCCTCACTAATCCATCAAAAATCCAAGGAGCATAAAGAAAACGTAAAGGGCAGCACCACAAAGAGTCTTGAGAAGGAATTCTTGAATATTCTCAACTCTTACAACAAATCCATAAAAGCTAAAACTAAAGCTACGAGTGCTCTAATTTTTGAATATGTTAAAAACACCTGTGATTTTTCTTTTGAGAATTTTGGTTTTGTGCTTGAACATGATCAAGCTTGTGAGAAACTAACCTCTTTGGAACCGGTGCAACCGAGTAGTATTGTTTCTTTTTCACAGGTTCTTGAAGAAAAATCTCAGGAAGAAGTCCAAGAGAGTGAGCAATCGAATGTTGCTGATTTGGAACAGCACACTATCTCTGTTCATGAACAATTTCTTACGACATATGAATGCCTTCAAAAGCATTGTAAGGAGTATGATCCTAGTTTTTTTATGTTGGTTTCTGCTGAAGAAGAAAATCATTTTGGTTTAAAAGAAGTTAAAGAATTTTGTGTTCCAAATTCTGTTTTTAACAGCATACTTCCTGTTTTTGATAAACTCACACTTCACACGTTTTTAAAGCCAAAAGATTTTCTATTTCATGAATTTGACTCTTCTATGAGTAAACATGTGTATGGTAATGCTGGATTGTGTTTAAGTGATCATGAGCTCAGTAACCTGTTTAAACTGTTTGATTATTCCAACCACACATTTGATGTTTTTCCTTTAGTGTTTATGCAAATTCATAAAGGACAGGTTGAGAATGAGATCTTAAACACAAGGAAAACAAATTTCATCTTCAAGAAAATTTAAAAGGAGTTCCAAACAAGATGTGAATGGCCAAGTCTTAAAACCAATAAGTTCAAATGGCAAGACAAAGAAGAAACGACTTGCCAATTGATAAAAGAGAAGTTCTCTCATATTCTTGTTCTAACTTCTGATTTCTTTAAACATTTTGAACTTGAGTATCATGCTATTGTGGGAGGTATTGGCAATGTTTTGATGCAGATCCAGAAATCTGTAGCTATCTCTTGTGAAAGATATCACTACTAGAAAATAGGTGAATTGACACGACAAAAAAGCGATCACAAATGTAGTGGCAAAAATATGCAATGACATTGTAACTTAATTCCCACTACTTTGCAACGAAAATAACGTAGTCGCAAAATCGTGGCATTAAAGCGACCCGAATAATGCGTCGCAAATTAGTTGCAATAAAGTGAGAGAAATGTGACGACATTATGACGAAAGGAGAAAGTGGCAAAATTTTGGATAAAATTATGACTAATTTGCCACAATATGAGAGGTCGCATTTATGGTGGTGACAAAATAGTGGGAAAAGTATATGACATTATTTGCGACGACATTTAAGTGGCTTTGTAGTGGCAATATGATGTCGGTGAAACGCATTAAACTCATGCGTGGTAGGTGTGCCTAACTTATTTCCACTATGAATGTAGTGGCAATTTAGTGACAAATTCGTGGCAAAGCAGCGGCAAAATTTGTTTATATAAAAATTTGTAGCCGATTTTTGTTGAGTATCAGTTGGAAGAAGAGGAAAAAAAATAGTTTTTTTTAGATATAAAGTATGTGGGATCATTATAATAATTAGATTGCATCATGATCATGGATGTACAACATGATTGATCCTGAAACGGATAATATCTCGAGAGATTATCAAATGGGTGTTGGGAAATTAGTCAAATTTATGATCTTCAAAGGGATTAACACCAAAGAGA
>OVAP01005240.1:0-13288 GCA_900406295.1 Aurinia saxatilis | reverse complement strand
TCCATAGCTCAGGATCTTTTGGAACATCAACATCTTTTTCTCCTTTGCATATCGGAGATGTCCACCCCTTGGAGATCGTCTTCCAGCAGTCTTCGTCGATTCCCCTAAGTGTCTGCATAATCTTGACCTTCCATTGTGCATAGTTGTACGGAGTGAGCATCAAGGTTCGGTGAATAGCAACATACTCTTTTCCCGATTCCATCTTGCCTCAGGATCTTTACGTGTTGTTAGAGTACAACTTGGTTCAGAGGTTGAGGCTCTGATACCAATTGAAAAAGTAATGGAACCGAGACACAAGCTTTTCCTCAAATACACAACTATGTATTTGCTTTTCTATTAGATTTCTTTCTCAAAGAACCTTTGAGCGGAATTACACAACACCTAAGATACTACTTAGTTTGCTACCAGTGAAATCTAAACTCTCAAGAACTAGAAGATTACATAACAATCTCTAGTTCACCGTATAGAGTTAACACAACTCTCTCTCACGTAAAAGTTAAACACAAACTTTTAGTCTCTCAAAACGGCTAACCTTAGAACTCTTCCTAGTCTCCCTTTTATATTCATAGGATATATAAATCTTCTAGTGTTAGGATATTCACACAATATTCACCAACGATATGGTGAATATTTTTTTTCTTCTTAGCAAAGCTTCAGGCCGTAATTGGCATCTTTCCATATATGAATTTCGTCTGAACGCCACGTTGGAACAGCTCTTCGTTTGTTTCAGCATGTCTTCAAGTCTTCACAGCTTCTTGTTAGAACATCTTTTCCCTTGTTCCAACATGTCTTCACGTGTCCATAATTTCTTCACTTTCACGACTGACCGCAAACAAATGTTCAAACGAAAATCAAACATATGCCTTTTTTGAATCTTTTCATATGTAAAGACACACTTCGTTTGAATGAGATACAGATGTCCAAAACGGGTTAATATTAAGTATAAAATGAAACAAATGTAATCACCACAATCAATTGGCAGTTTAAAGGCTGTAACAAAGTCTCTACTAATGCTCATGAAGAGGCATGGATGTTAGGAACAAAAGCCCAATTACAAAAATACATTCTCTCCATTTTTTTCCTCTTTTTTTCTTCCCCTTTTTTTCCTTTTGGTTTTGGTATACAACACATAAAATTATTTGAAAGTTTATGATGTTGGGTGATGTGGGTCATAAGAATTATACAGTTATATCCAGAAATTCGTAACACCATGCAACCATTATACTACATGGACATTAAGAATTAGAAAAAGCATCTGGTCTTTGTATACATATTCTTTCACCTAATTCTTATACTAGTATAGTTTTGATGTTATTTTCGTCAATATATTTATGAAATTTATAACAAAATATCAGTTTGCTCATATCATAGAAATTGTTTTCCTTAAAACGCCTCCACTAATCTTCTCTTTTCTTTAGATCTTTAAAACTAAAGTGAGAATCAGTCTTCACTTGCAAGTAATGAATGGATCCTCAATTTTCAAATATTTTATCCTTAAAAGATGTATAACTATATCATGCATAAAACTCACGGAACAGTGAGGAGGAAATCAATAATGACAACAATGTGACTCTGTTTTACTTTTATCTTACAAAACTCCAAGATGGAAATATTTGTACTTGTAATCAAAGAACAACTTAAAGAGTGATATAGACTTGTTGTTCTGTTGTTGAACAACAACAGGTCCCCACTTGAAGTTCTTACTAAATCCATTCATATGTAAAAACATAGTTCGTTTGAATGAGATATAGATGTCCAAAATAGGTTAATATTAAGTATAAAATGAAACAAATGAGATATAGATGTCCAAAACTAAAATGAAACAAATTAATTGGCAGTTTAAAGGTTGTAAGAAAGTCTCTACTAGTGCTCATGGAGAGGCATGGATGTTAGAAACAGTTGGCGAATTACAAAAATACAATCTGTCCATTAATTTTCCTCTTTTTTTCTTCTCTTTTTTTTGGTTTTGATGTACAACACATAAAATGGTTCGAAAGTTTATGATGTTGGATGATGTGGGTCATAAGAATTATACAGTTATATCCAGAAATTCGGAATACTATGCAACCATCAACTACATGGGCATTAAAAATTAGAAAAAATATATCGTTTCTACATACATATTCTTTTACATAATTCTTATTCCTTTCGTTTCAAAAAGATAAATGTTTTAGAAAAAATTTTTGTTTCATATAGATAGATTTTTGCATGTTTTTTTTACATTTTTATCATTTAAAGATAACAAATTGTAATTTTCAATGAAATATTTATTGAAAATTTTAAATTTACAGAAACACTATTGGTTGAATTTTTTTAAAACTGTTTATTGTTAAAATTTATACATTTAAAACAAAACACTAATGTTTTTCTTAATATATGTGAAAACACTACAACATCTTTCTTTAAAAAAAACGGAGGTAGTATATTGGTATAGTTTGATGTTATTTTCGTCAATATGTTTATAAAATTTGTGACAAAATATCAGTTTGCTCATGTCGTAGAATTGTTTTCCTTAAAACGCCTCCACTAGTCTTCTCTTTGGACTTTCAAAACTAAAGTTAGAATCAATCTTCACTTGCACGTAATGAATGGATCCTCAACTCACGTAACAGTGAGAGAGGGAATCAATAATGACAACAATGTTACTCTGTTTTACTTTTATATCTTACAAAGCTCCAAGATGAAAACTTAGAACTGTTACTTGTAATCAAAGAACAACTTAGAGAGTGATATAGACTTCTTGTTCTGTTGTTGAACAACAACAGGTCCCCACTTGAAGTTCTTACTAAATCCATTTGGACCTCATATATCAGAGAATAGGACAAACAACAACCATTTTATTCGTCACAGAACTTTCTTGTCTTTGTAATTGAAAATATAGGGAACGTCTTATCTCAGAAACATTGAGAAAACAAGCCCTTGTGAATTTGCATATGGAGATTGTCCATATAGACAAATTGCATTAATGCATCTTTTCCAAATGGTTAAGACAAAAGCCATGTGAAACCCTGTTTTAGTCTGTCCCACACATGTAAAACACAAGTTTCATAGATTTCAACTCATTCTCTATATATAAAACACATGACTCCTCTTTTGTAAACCATCAAACAACAACAAATCCAATAACTTGAGTCTTTTCCTTTTTCATACATCTTCAAAATCAGCTATTAGAAAAAAGAAATGGGTTTGGTGAGAAGTCTATTGGGTGCAAAAAAGATTTTTGGCCGCTCCATAGCAGGAGCAGCAGCCACAACAAGCAAAAGGGAAGCTTCTGCGGCGCCAAAAGGTTTCCTTGCGGTGTACGTAGGAGAGAGCCAGAAGAAGAGATATTTGGTGCCAATTTCATACTTGAGCCAGCCTTCATTTCAAGCTCTTTTAAGTAAATCGGAGGAAGAGTTTGGGTTCGATCATCCAATGGGTGGCCTGACGATCCCTTGTCCTGAAGATACATTCATCACCGCAACGTCTCGGCTCCAGTGATGATTATTCAATATTTTTGTTCTTCCGAATTAAACTTAGAAGTAGACTCATTTCATCGTAAATATAGGATTTTTCTACTTTTCTTGAAAAAGTTTACTTTCAAAAAGTGAATGACATTTTTATGCAACACACAACCACGTCAATACATTTGGATCGATCTTTGATATATAAAACCAACACTTTAATTTGGAAACTTATAGTTATATGGTTAGTTCATGATCAGCTAAATAAACATCTTTCTCCAAACAATCATCCGGATCCGTGGCGCAATGGTAGCGCGTCTGACTCCAGATCAGAAGGTTGCGTGTTCGATTCACGTCGGGTTCAAAATCCCGAATCCTATCCGGAAACATTTTTGAGCTTGCTATATTTCCAGATATGCCCTTTGGCTTTTGCGACGTTTTGATCCGGTTCCATAAAGAGAGTTTGGTAATCTTATTCTCTTTGCCGAAGTACTTAGTTCCTGGTTTGATTCTTCTGTTCTGAGCCCACTGGCCACGGCAAAACCAAACTCACAGAACGGGCGTTGTTTCTTAATTATCTCTAAGCGTCAGGCGTGGGGTCACCTATCTAGTTGAAGACTAGAGTAAGTGAGTAACATTTATAGTGTATTTTGAATATACAGTAACCAAAGATAGGAGAAAAAAAAACTTTATCATCGATATATATTCCAAAATAAGTGAGTAAAAATGATAGATGTGGAACGCATACAAATTCAAAAGTTTATGAAGATGCATATATTCCGCACACTCTGAAATGTTTTGGAATTCGATCTGTTTTGTGTAGATGAACCTTTCTTTTTTTAACAAATTCTGTAAATATAGTCAATGCTTTATTGGTATGGGTTTTAAATACATGAGAGTAAATGATGTAAAAAGCCCCTGTCCTTGTAGTAAATTGAGTTATTACTAAAACTAGTAATTTGCTCTGCTTTTTGCGTGTCCTCGAAGTCACAAACCACAACTTCTATTTTCAGGAATAAATTTAGGGTAACCAACGTCATGCCTTCCTCAACTGTCAATTTATTTCTAACATTAATGTGGAAAAAAGATAATTATCAAACATGGTGAGTCTTTGCATCTTGAATTTATGTAAAAAAGTGAACATTGGGTTGTGGAAACACACAAAGTCTACGATCTGCTATATTATCAGAGACACAGAGAAGAGAAAGAGAGAGATGGCAATGAACAGTAGCTTTTGTCAGATTATGGAAGAAGGAGGTAGCCCTTGCTTCTTCAAGATCCTTCGAAAGAACTATCTCTCCTCTGAAACAATGGTATCTTAATTTCTTCCCCAAACTTGTTATCCTCATGCTTTTCTTGTTATCAAAAAGGTCTCGTGAACATAGATCTGAAACTCTGCCTCAATATGCTTATAAATCATTTCTTGCTGTTATTGTATGTGCAAAGAGAGGGATCCCTTACAGCTGCTTAAGAAGCATCCCGGACAAGGATTTCGGGGCTAACATGGTCTTAGAACTGCCATGGGGAAGCTCATGGCCAATCAAAGTCTCCAAAAACCCAAAGTTCTATTACATGGAGAAAACAGGATGGGAGAAGTTTGTGAGTGACAACTCTCTAGGTAGTAATGAGTTTGTTACCTTCACGCACATAAAAAAGATGCGCTTTACCGTAAACATCTACCAAATGGATTGCAAGGAGATGCTCATACCAAGAAATTCTGCAACCATTGCTTCTTCCTCTGGTATGTTCTCATCTATGTGACTGATTTTGTGATTGCTTGTGGAGAAAAAAGAAAGAGTTCTAAGTTTGTGGTGGATTATGGATGAAAGCAGGACGGAACAAGAGAGAGCGTGGGAAGAACATCTACGAGGTAGAGTCATGTTCCGAATCGAACAATCTGGGGAGAAAGAAGAAAGTCGAAACATCAAAGATGAAGATGAAGCCGACTCTTGTTCCGCCACAATTTATCATCACCCTAAGGAACTCACACCTCTCAGTCTTGGTAAGAGAAGAAAAACAAGACCAGTAAGAGTGTCGAGTTAATCCAATAATTAAAAGAAACATTGTGTTGTTTCAGGGGATCCCAAAGGAGTTTGTGGATACGCATTTGTCAGAAGAGACAACAATGTTCAAGATTCATCATTGGAAAAGGAACAAGTCCTGGGAGGTTAAGTATGTGGTCACTAATGTACAATCAAGAATCTCTGCTGGATGGATTCGTTTGGTCAAAGACTTGGGTTTAGGGATCGGAGATGTTTGCAACTTCAAGCTCATAAATCCAACCGAACTGCTTCTCAAAGTCACCAAAAACAAGTCTATGTATTGATGATGATGATGTATGTATGTATGTGAGGTGATCTCAGTTTGATTACTCTTTATTGTCCTGTACTCTTGTCTTGTTGTTTCTCTGAGACCGACTATTTGTGTTCCTTCTTTCCGGTTCGAAACTACAATTTATCTTAACCGAGTGTTTTGTTTCCGGTTTAATTCGGTTTGTGGTTCTTCTTTTAACCAAAACACAGTTCAATTTCATTCGATTAAACACCACAATCAATCCACAAGCACAGAACCAAGATCAACACCACATGGAAGCTCCTGGCAGAGGTAATCTCAGAGCGGTGGCTCTTATTGCCGGAGACAACAACAACATCCGAGGATGTCTTCAATTCGTACAAGACATTTCCGGTTATCATCTTTTTAGTATTTGCTCGAATTTGTAATCGATGGGGACATGTTTGATTGGGTGTCTGTGTGTGTTTTACAGGGACTACTCATGTTACTGGAAATATCACAGGACTCTCTCCTGGCCTCCATGGATTTCATATTCACTCTTTTGGTGATACCACAAATGGCTGCAACTCTACTGGTTTTGCTTTTTCTTACTGTTGTATACATGGACTTTTGAGATTGAATTTTCATTTCTTTTGTTTTTGGTTTCTTTAATTCATTAATTGTAGTTTTTCATGTTTTATGTGAAACACATACAGACATGGAAAAGAGTAATCATTCTTGCTTGATCTTGATGTAACTGGATTTTTTTGGATTAGATTTAGAGTAGCTGTTGCTCAAGAAATGGTTCAAGAAACCATTTGTAGTACAACCAGATTTAGAAAACCAACTTTAATGCTTTTATATGAATTCCCAGCTATGCGTTTTTACTTTTACTATGTTTTTACCCTTTGTGATATATGGCTGAGCCCTCATGGATATGTTAACTTTCAGGACCTCACTTCAATCCATTAAGTCGTGTACATGGCGCACCGGATGACGTAGAACGTCATGCAGGCGATTTGGGAAATATTCTTGCAGGACCAGACGGTAGTCTTTGTTCCCTCATCTATCTATAATTTTGTGTCCTTTGAATAATGATGCTAATAGTTTTGGATGATACTTGTTTTCAGGTGTTGCTGAAATCTCTATCAAAGACAAACAGGTAAAAGGATCTCTCAGTTTCCTTTGTCAGCCATTTTGTATTTGACAAAACAAACATTACATTCTTTTTCTTAAATAGAAAAAATGATTTGCTTATTGATTCACAGATACCACTTAGCGGCAACTATTCCATACTTGGGAGGGCAGTAGTTGTACATGCTGATCCTGATGACCTTGGGAAAGGTAGGAAATTCTCTTTAGATATCCAATAAGGTCCAGTGTTGCTGTATATACAGTAATTCCTAGTTATTGAAAGCCACACCTAGAATGCTGTTATCAAGTACCCGCCATAGTTCTTAGGTATGTGTTGATGCTGTATAGATGGTAAGGAACCATGATCTTTTTACGGTTGTAACCGTGCAGGAGGACACAAGCTTAGCAAATCAACGGGAAACGCAGGCTCAAGAGTCGGATGTGGTATTGCTATGAAGTTACATTTTTTGCCCCCATTTTTTGGTCCAGTGTGCACAGTAACTAACTCTAGTTTTGTGTACACAGGTATCATCGGACTTCAGTCATCTGTGGATGCTAAACTATAGCTGCTAAGATCAATGAACTATCAAGACCAGAGCTACACTCAGATTTTTCATCTGTAGATGTACATTAGAGATACAGGAAGTTGTATATTGTCATACCGTTTAAGGCATGAACCATAATGTAAACTATTGCGTTAGCTCAAGTTTCTTTGAAAATGAATCCTTATAGTTTCAAACAAGATTCGAACATCCATGATAACAATATCTAGAAACAAGAAAACAAGTAGCAGGGATTTCCATTTCTGAGACTGGAAAAGCCTTCAGTCCAGAGTATTCTACAGATACCGTTTCCCGTCAGAGCATTCTACAGATACCGTTTCCCGTCCAGATATCTTCTCAACTTGCACCAAAGTGTCCTGACTCTTCTCCACGTCACATAATGCAATGATCCACTTTGAACCTATCCTCTCAACCATGTGTTTCTGTAGGAAGAGTTGTCGCGAAGAGAAGCATCATGAGGCTTGTACTCCATGACGTATGCATTAGGCAGCTTCAAATGCCGCTTGATTGAGTCTCTCAATCCCATCACTGCCTGTCCACAGAAAACATTGCACTGTGTAAATACCACACGAAAGCAGGGAGAGAGAGTTCTTGTGAATAGTTTGCTCACCTGATGATCAGAAGCATTGCGGTTCCATACACTAATGATGTCTTCATTGAAGCGGACACTCAGTACTGCCCCACATATGTTATCAGCATCATCAAGCTGGTCGCCTACCAAAGCAAGGAGCTGAAGAAACAAATAAATAAAGGGTCTAACATGATTCCCAGATACAAAAACCTAACATTTACAAGAACAAAAAGCTTTGGAAGGAAGTAGAAGGATGTCAATACTAAATATAAGTGGTTACAGGAAAACAAACTCACCAGATCCTCCCAGAAGCGGGCAGATACAACTTTTGGGAAACGTATGATCCACTTTCCTCCATTGCAATTTGCACTATCCTGAAGGAGAGGAATTGAACTATATTTATTGGTTTATTGCATGAGATAAAACTTTTTGGAAGCCTCTAATGTATGGAAGAATTTAAATTCAGGTACGAACAAACACAAAACAAGGAAACACCTACCTCCCACAAGGGGCGAATCCCATCCTTAAAGAAATGTAGATCTGTTGGACTAGGCAAGATCGAAGAACGAGCAAGGTGACAGTAGCAGGCCCAAAACACTTCAACCTAGGTAGCAAAATGAGGCCTCAGAAATGAACAAAATAAGATTGCAAAAGAGCTTCAATCAAGTGCTTTAGAGCCTACCGTGCTGAACTCCATGATTTTCTTTATGTTATCCTCGTAAGATGTCTGGCTTCGAACTCCTGGGGTCCGACGTGTGTACCAAATGGCGTACTTGTACTGCATATTCCAAAATCATTAAAAACCAATGAGCCAGTCTATCATGTTAGACTAAGCAGATCTGTGACCTAATTTCTCTAAATTACTCTGACTTGCTCTAACATGAAAAGGAAACAGCTACAATCAATACCAAGAATGCAAATATTCCTCTACAGCAGAATTCTCTAACATTCGAGCTCGCATACATTCAAACCTAATATCGCAATCGGAATCTTCCACTGGCTCGGTTCATATGTAAACTTTCAAAGCTTCCATTCATAGGGATCAAGGTTCTAGCGAAGATCAGAATGAAATTGAAAAGCAATGGATAGGAATTAGGGAGAGGACAAACCCGTAGAGGATGCAGACCAGCCTTGAGGTCACGAGAGTAGCGTTCATCGGAAAAAGAGTCTGTAACATACTGCGACTTAACGTTGTCCATATATCCGGATGATTCTTTACCGTCTCTGATCTCCTCTTCCCTCCTTTGCGTAACCTCCATTTTTCTCGATTTCAGCTTCAAAGCCCTAAAATCTAATCGCAAAGAAGAGAGAAGAACGGCGGGGATGGTGATAGAAAACCTCTTCGATTGCTCTCGGTCAATGACATAAATGTCAAAAGCGCGTATCGGCCTTATTGGATCTAACTAATGGGCCTTTTAACAGACTAAGATTCTTGTTCCCTTTCCTTCTCCCCCAATATTAAGAAAATAGGTGATTATTTTAACATGTCGAGTGTTATCTTAACTTTTAACCACAATCTTGCCACTAATCAAGTTCTCTCTATGTGTTTAAGTTACAACTTTCACTAAGAGGCAAAATTTGTCTTATGCTAATCCATTTTTGTATAAATAGTATGTTGTAATCAAAGGTTTATGTATATAAGTAAATAATAAGAACAACATTTAAGGCTTTTCTCTCTCCTTATTTGTTTTTCCAACTTCACTTCCACTCCACTTACTTATTACATATAACATATACAAATCTCTATAACACGTTATCAGCACGAGCGTCTCTCCAACCGATCATTTATCAGTTCAATCATCCCCTTATCTGATCATTTTCTAATATCGTTTTATACCGTAAACACAAACGTATAATTTATGTAAATTTTATATTAAATTTATTAATAACGGAGTTGTAAGCTATGCTTCCTCGTCAATCGAATACTAGGCTATACCTCCTCGAAATCCTATAAATAATTTAATAATCGATTAATTATTCATATAGATAATCATGTCAAAATTGGTTAAGCTTGATTTCAGTGCCCTTGATGTATCCGGGAATAATTTTCATGACATAGGCATCAAATGCAAGAATGCATCTAAAATCAAACGGGCTTCTGAACACTATCGATCAATCAGAAACAACATAAGATGAGAATAAGGTCAATGTCATGGTATTCCCTAGGCCACCATCTCCACTATAACTTCCAAAAGGAATACATCACAAAGGAATACCATGTGGATCTTTAGCAATCACTTAAAGATAGGTTTGATCACAAAAAATATGTGATCTTACTAAAGCTAAGCATAAATGGTTAAATCTCTGGTTCCTAGATTTCAAAAGTGTTGGTGATTATAATTCCGCTATGTTCGAAATCACTTCCATGATGATATTATGTGTTGAAAAAGTGAGCGATTATGATATGATTAAGAAAATGCTCTCAACTTTTCATCCTGAAAAATGTAATCCTGCAAGAGAAATACCTGGCCAAAGGATACACTCGATATTCTGAATGAATGCATGTCCTTCTTGTTCCTGAACAAAATAATGAACTCGTGATGATGATGAATCATCAAAATCGTCCAATTGGATCAGCTCCACTTCCATAAGTGAACGTTGTTTCATCCAGTTGTAATAATTGGCAAGGACGAGGATGAGGAAGCAGTTGAGGCTGTGGCCGTGGTGGAGGTCGTGGACTAGGAAAAGGAAGGGGTTTCCATCCCAATAGTTTAAATGCGATAAAAAAACAAAAAAAATCTTCAAGTGAATGATGTTGGTCGCAGTATAAAGAAACAAGATGAAAATACTTGTTACATATGCGGCATGAAAGGACATTGTGGGGGTCAAATATCCCCACTTACGATCTTAGGAAAGCAGTCGAGAGAAATGACTAAGTGCTGAACATCAGGGCCGAGGTCATTTCCTTAAGCATGACCTCGGCTGACGCATTTATTAAGAAATGCCGAGGAAAGTTTACCTAAGTCACTTCCTCGGCATAATCCATGTCCCTAAGCATGCCGAGGGAAACTAACCAAATCATGAACTCGGCATAGCCTATTTACTAAAGGAATGCCGAGGAAGTCTGTCTAAGTCACTTCCTCGTCATAACCTTCATCTTTGAACATGTCGAGGACATTAACTGAATCATAAGCTCGGCATAGTTCAGCACACATCCAGCCGAGGACATCATCAATATCATGTCCTCAGCCGAATTTGTATCATGCACATTGTGCCGAGGAAATAACTGAATCATTTCATCGGCATATTCTTTTCTATCCCCGAAGGTCGAGTTCATCAGCATATAATGGTGGGTCGAGCAGCCTAATACCTGTCAAAAGTCAAGAAGCCCTAAGCCCAGATAAATGAGCCGACCTGAAGGGAAAAAGCAATAAGGATCGGGAAGATTCGAGAAGATCTAGGAGTTTAACTTATCTCCAAGTCGGCATAATCTTGTATATATATACCTCCTTAGGTTTTGTATGATCATCTCTTTTTTGCTTAAGAACCCTAAAAGCTTACATTACTAAAGACTTTTTACTCACATCAATACAAAGCAATCCTTTGCTAGAATCTCTGTGTTTGTGCCTAGCTTTTTGCTTCGAGTTACTCACCAAGAATCTTGAACAAATAGTGATTGTGTGTTTTTACCCACACAATTTGGTGCCGATTGTGGGGGCCCAAAGACTTTCTCACAAACCAAGCCTCTAGCAAAGACAATGGCAGACGAGCAACAGACCCCCAGAGGTTAGCAGCAGCCCGAGACAGCTCCACCATTCACCATCATGCGAACCATAACTGACGACCAGGGAGTCACCCGTACCGAGGTGAATTCATAAGCTGTCGCAGCCACAATCGCCGACCTTGCTCAGAGAGCCGCGCATCATGAAACAACGAACTTCGGTATCCTTAACCAGCTGAATACAATCTCCACCCAGCTGGCTGCTACAAGGAAACCTCCGAGACGAGTCCTAACCAACGCTCGGAGCGCGCTCAATTTTTATGGAGAAGGATTCCAGATGCCTTTCAATACTTTCAGGATCTCAGATCCAACTCGTCTTCCTCCTCCTCCAGCAAGACGAGGAGCTTTGACGCCTATCAAGACAGTTGCTGCCCGGAACCAACTCGACACGCGGACGATGAGGTTAACAAGGAAACCGAGGACAGAGTCACCCTCGGTCCGGACGAAGAACGAGCCCCCGATTCGGAAGCCGAAGTCAACAAAGTGAAATTATCCGATGACGACCAAGTTCCTGACGAAGAAGCCGAGCGTCGCAACCTTCGTGCCGAGCTCGAAGATATGAGAGCCATGATCGCGAGAACCCATGATGATTTTAAAGCTGTCCAAAACCAGGTTCACCGAGCAACTTCCTCGGCTCCAGCGATCGAATCGGATGCTAGAAGAGTCGAGGCGAACGCCCTTTACTCCAGCAATAACAGCGGTAAATATCCCAGATCCAGGAAAGATGAAGATCCCAATTTTCAAAGGGTTTACTGATCCTAAAGCTCACCTCGTTGCGTTCCATGTCACCATGAACCGAGCGAAATTCCCACCGGGGCAGAGAGATGCAGGCCTTTGCCTTCTCTTTGTCGAACATCTGGAAGGAGCGGCACTCCGGTGGTTCATAAAACTCGATCCGTACTTGGTAGACAACTTCAATACCCTACAGAGAAAGTTCCTAACATAATACATCATATTGGCGGGGACCGAGCCGGCTGGAAAAGATTTGTGGACATCCGGCAGGGATAAAATGAATCGATTTGTGACTTCATAGTCAGTTTCAAGTCCACCATAACGCAAATTGATGGCATGGGAGAAGAGGCCACGCTTGAGGCTTTGAAACAAGCATTATTGGTCACCTGCAAACTTCCCCGATCTTTGGCAAAACGGCCAGTGCTCACCATCCAGGAAGAGATACAGCGAGCGATTAGATATATATAGCCGACGAGGAGGAGATGCTAAACCTCCAGACAAAACAAGGACGGTCGACGAGCCGACCGGCGTCAACCGTGCAATAGCAAACGACGCAAACAAAGACAGTAACCACCGGCCGCTACATCGACCACGAAGGTGATACACAAAGTTTTACCCTATGTATTTCTAACTGCAAGTGCACAACAAATGTAGCTATAGTACTTAAGGATCGAATCCCACAAAGACCGAAATAAATATGCAACTAATTTAAATTAATTCTAAATAAATGCAAGTTATTGGTTTTGAGGTTTCCTACTGTAAACTATCACAAAGTATGGTTTAGAGGGGTTTAAAATCTAGTAAAAGGCTGCTAGGCTATTGGGAAGTTCAGTTAAAATGATTAACCTACGGC
>OVAP01005239.1:0-13289 GCA_900406295.1 Aurinia saxatilis | reverse complement strand
TTCTCTCTCGAATAGCTTAGGTCTTAACAACTTGTATTCGAGAATTCTCTTCGCTATCAATAAAACGACCCTACTTCTATGTTCTTGTTCTTTGTCTTTCTCTCTAACTTTCTGAGCAGTTCACACTAGAGAGTCGACGATCCCTTAAAAGATCCTTTTGACAAGTTTTTGATTGTGTGTGAATTCATGCCCACACAAGATAAACAAACTTTTGTCTTTTGCTTTCGACCTCGATCATTTTATTTACGATTCCGAAACATGGCGAAATCTTACATTTTTCTCATTTTGATTGCATATTCAAAACTGTCTCTGAGGCTAAAGTCAATCATCATCAATCTCCAGGTATAAATTTTGATCCCGGTCACTCAATTCCGCCTCAAACTTCTTCTTTCCCGGAATCGAAGAATCAATCACAAAAGAATCCGGTAGCCAAGACTCGAGTTCCACTCTGCGATCGTCGTAATCCTCTCGGAGATATAATCAGAATAGTGGATTTCAAAAATCTAGGTAAAGTTTACATATTGCAATATTCAGAAGCTCTGTAATTTGTTATTTGCTTGCTGATTTGGCATCTTTATGGATTTATGGTTTCCTCATTGCTCTCTTGATCTTTTGATCTTTTAGTTGGTGTGTAAGAATATATAATTTGATGAAGAAGGAATTTGTGTGATTTTGATTAATACATGTGCGTATTGTCTCGTACCATTTCAAGTTGATGATTATCTGGAATTTCTACATATACTACATATACACACAGTTTGTAGTTTAGAAATATTGAAACTGGCTTATAGCATAAATAAACAGTCTCTGCTTGCCAAGTGTTCACAAGACTGCTCATTTAATTTTTATGTGTAGAGCAAAGTGATGGAGGAGATTCAGCTTGATCCATCAATGAATAGAACTGGTCATGTATGGCATGTGTTCTTGAAAGGAGATTCTAAAGATATGTTGTATGGTTATAGATTTGATGGCAAGTTTGCTCCTGAGAATGTGATCAGATATGTAACAGTCTCCTTGAAATCTGTTTGGAGTAATGTAAATTAAGTGTGGAGAAGTTTCTTATGCTGAGAAGATGTTTGATTCTCGTGAAAATAATGTAACGGCAAACTCGATGCTGTCAATGTATTCTAGAATTGGGTCACCAGGAAAGGTGTTGAGGAGTTTTGTATTATTGTTTAAGGATATGGTTTTCCAAATAAATTCACTTTTTCGATTGTTTTATCGACCTGTGCTAGGAAGATTAATGTAGAGTTTGCTTCTACACACATTAAAGTTATTAAACCCAATAAAGTTTGATTTGTCAGTCCTTATAATTTCTTTAGATTTTTTCTATAATTTTCTTATAATTGTAAGTAGCCTTATAATTTCTTTAAAATTTGTAAGTAGTCTTATAATTTCTTTAGAATTTTCCTATAATTTATAAATTTCTTTAAAATTTATAATTTCTTTTGTTTTATAATTTATAATTTCTGTAGAATTCCCTACAGATTTTTATTTATAATTTATAATTTCTTTAGTCTTATCATTTATTTAGAATTTCTCTATTATTTCCGTATAATTTGTAAGTAGCTTTATATTTGTAAGTAGCCTAATAATTTTTTTAGAATTTCTCTATAGTTTCCTTATAATTTCTTTAGAATAACCTTATAATTTATACAAGTGTGCCATAGCTTCCGAGTTTATTACCGATTTTCTCGTTTCTGTTCATGTTATAAGACCAATATCTCAATGTCATTGGCGTAAATTAAGGGACTAACATGAAAAAAGTTCGACGTTTTGTATGCTTCTCTGTTCGTAACACATAAAGAAAGTGAATTTAGCAAATTAAACATGACTGATCCTTTAAAAGCTTCATCTCTTCAAGCAGAGTAGATTAAGTTGATGTTGTCGTTGTTGTAGTCATTGTTCCTCCATTAACCAAACCATTTGTATTCATCTTGTCCTCAACATAAAAAACAGAGTTTTGTATGTTCTGTTTTGGTCACTCCCACACACTCAACCACTAAACTTAAGAATTCTCTGCACTAAAACTCCAGCAAGATCGCTTACGATAACACAATAAAAACGTATGTTTTCTCAAACTCCTAGAAGGAACTTCCTGTAGAAAAAGTACTAAAAACATACAAATGAGCCAAAAACACATGTAATGTAACAACTAATAGATATGAAAATTTACTCTTATCAATCCTTTAACTCCTGCTTCTTCCATAGCTTCATGTGGATCAACCTTGTCCTCGTGTTTCCTGTAAAGCATTGGCAAAAAATAAAGTCTAATGGTAAATCAGTACTTCAAAAGCTTTGAGTTGTGCATCCTCATTCTGCTTCTTATTTTCATTCAATGTGTGTCAACAAAAAATCAGCAAACACGAAAGCTACTTGCATCAGATGGTAATGGAAACTTCACATAATCACAAGAGTAGGATCAATGAAATACCGGCTTCGACTTATAAGAAATCTAGAGCTTAGATCAAATTCAAAAGTTGCTACAACAACATCGAGCATAGTAATTTCACTATGCAAAACTACATTCTACAGTAAATGAAACAGGCGCTATTGATGGATTTATAGACAAATTCAAACAATAATAAACTGTAATGCATCAATCAAACTCACAAAAATTGCTTCTTATTACTTTCTTGATGAAGAATCTGATGAAGGTTAAGTCTCTTAAGAAACGAAAACCAATTGAAATCATAAGGCGAGTAAGAATTTTCTTGATTATACTCTTGAGGTAGATCGCTTATGAAATCCACAAATTCACCCATCTAAACAACACAAATTGATTTAAAAATCAATGATCTCGCTGAAATTGAGTAGAGATCGAGCTCTAATCAGAGAAAATATGAGGAGTTACCTGGGATTCAAACATTAAGATTGGGTCACCGGAAAGTGCAGAAGGCGTCGAGGAACGCGACATGACTTCATCATCGCGGTGGCTGTGCGGTTATGGCCCGAATCGCTGTAAAATTCACCAGAGCTAGCAACGACGACAGCGGTTAGGAGATGAGAGGGCGATTGGAGAAGAAAGGGACGATGTTTATTTACATGGCGGTGATTGAAGAAGTAAGGGACAAGAGAAGGATTTAAGATCGCCGGCGAAGAGAAGATCAGAGAAGATGTCGATTTTGAGAAGGTAATTTAAAGAAGAGGATAGAATGGTATTAAAATAAAAAGGGATGAATATATGTGATTAAAAAGGAGTAATTGACAAAACTAACATGTTTTGACCACAAAATCAAGAAAATAACATCTTCTTTCCTAAAATTAGGAAAGTAGGTGTGGTCCCAAAAAAGAAAGGGTGTGAAGAAGAATTTACTCTCAGAAACTGACAACTTATATTTGTCTTTTAGTGACGTGAAACATACACCTACTTATGTCAAATAGTTGACTACATGTTTATAAAAAAACTATAAACTGTAAATAATTATCTATTATACTTTTATTTTGTTGAGAAACTATTTAACGAAAGAGTTTACTATTTCTTTGTTGATAGTTGACTAATAATTGTTCTATTTATTTTGAATTTATTAATTTTATTAAAAACTAAAATAATTATCAGCAATAAGTGGACAAACATTAAAGAAAAAATAGATGACTACCTGAAAAAATAGGCATAATAACACTAAAAATAAACGACTACCTAAAGAAATAGACATATACTTAGCCATACATAGTAGACGTGTACAAAATATATTTGAAATACCTATCTTCTTGTTAGTTGTAACAAACATCTACTCTTAATGACTATAAAGATAACAAGTAACAAATGTCTATGTGGGCAAATAGCTATCTACATGGTTGTAACAATAACAAATAATAGTCAAATAGTCAACTATTTATTTAGGTACACAGTCGAATAGATGACTATTCATAGTCAACCTCTCAAAAAGTTTATAAACACAAATGAATAATAATTATTTTATGTTGCTTAGTAACATGAAAGTTGCCTTTAGTAACATAAATGCATACATAGTTATCTACACGATTTTATGTAATCTTTAAATAGATATCTACCCATTCTAAGTGTTTCACATAAGCATAGCTAACACAATGAAATAGTCAACGAAAGTATAATAGATAAGTATTTACAATGTATATGTTTTGTGGAAATATGTAGTTAACTACTTGACATAAGTAGCCATCTACTTTACGTCACTATAATACAAATATGAGTTGTCACCTTTTGAGGGCAAATTCGTCCGCACATCCTTCTTTTGTTAGGACCATGTTATTTTCCTAATTTTAGGAAAGAGAGTGTCATTTTCTTAATTTTGTGGTATAAAAATGTTATTTTTGCAATTCACTCTTAAAAAAAGGTGGTGGATATATGTGGTTAATGGGTATGAAAAATTTAGTATATTTGTCATCATCTCACAACATTATGTTTTATTCCTTTTGATACACTCGACGCAACCAAATAATTTTCTTGAACCTGTAATAGTCCGTTCAGCTTCTACTATCGAAACCTACAATCCCTAATAGTTGAGAGCAAAGTTGAAAATTGGTAAATCCAATTCTGAATCACCCAAAATCAGTGTCTACTCCATAAGAGACATCTATAAATCAATCACAAGTACGATGAGGATTTTTAATGTGGGTTTGTTTGTGATTTGGTTATATTAGGGATTTCGATTAGCAGTTTGTGTTGTAATTACAATAGAACCTCTATAAATTAATACTTTATCAATTAATAATCACTATAAATTAATAACATTTTTCGGTTCCAAGTTGGACAGGTGTAAAAATGACAAATTTCGTTAATATAATGAGATAATAATTTTTAAATAATTCTTATGTAAAATATGGTCCCAACAATAGTATAAATTAATAATTATATATATATATATGTATATATATATATATATATATATATATTTATAAAGTGATAAGTATTATGGTAATCTGTGGCACTATGGTCACAACATGATTGTTGCAAACTGTGGTACTTTACCATAAAACATATAATAACTATTTGTGATTATTTGGCACACACTTATATGTGGCGATTTGAGGCTTATTTTTACGCGACATATATGTAATAACAATTCGGGGTAATTGACCCTAGAAAATATTATGGTAATTATGGCAATGTGCACATAATTATTTGTGATAATGCAAGAAAATTATTGTCACGTAGTCGGATTTGGTAAACCGTGGCATTGATACCACCGATTACCACCGTAAAGTTTTTGCCACCAAGCTTAGGGCTGGGCATAATACCCGGACCCGAAGGCCCGAACCGAACCGACCCGAAAAAAGTGGAACCTCATCCAAACCGGAACCGATAAAATACCCGAACGGGTCCTAAATTCCTATACCTGAAAAACCGAATCCGAATGGAACCGAACCAAGAACCGAACGGGTACCCGAAAATACCCGAAATATAATTATACACCTAAACTATCTTATCTGATATTTTAGGAAACACACCTTACAACAGTTCTGAAAGGCTGACACCTAAGCATCTATAATGATGAGACGTGTCACTTTTTTTTTACTGATTTTTTTTGTTTTTAACTTCTCTCTATTTCACCCAAAAAAAACCTAAAACTTACCTGACAAAACAAAAACATATGCAAACAAAAAAAACAAATACATCAAACACGCCTTTATCTCCTCTCTTCCCTTGTGAGAGAACAAATCTTCTCTCTCGAAAGATCTTCACCAAGTATTGAATCAAAAGCAAAGGAAAGCCCAGATCGAAACAAAACAAACTTTGTGTTCCAAATCCCCAATTTGAAACCCTAATTTATTGATGTTGTGGAGTGCCAACGAATTTGATCGAAGAGACGAGCCCTGAGTTGACCAATGATGGCACCGTCGAGATCGTGTTTTGCCATCTCCAGTTCGAGTCGCATATCATGTCAAAGTAGTGCTCTCTTCTTCTTGGCTATATATTGTTTAATTTCGAATTCTTATCTGATTTTATATTTTGTTCGATCAACATTATATAACAAAAAAGTTTGTACGACCTTTTGAATATGAACATGATTGTTAGCTTATTGAGACTATACTCGTGCCTAAACTGATTTAGTATCATCAAGTCCCTCAGACTTTTCCAAGGTAGTGCCATGTTGAAATTCTTTACCTACTGTCCCAATATATCCAATAAGCTTTTCAGAAAGTTTTGTAGGATTTTCTCTGTTCGCATATTAGACTGACAAAACTTAATAATTCTTCTTGCAGGGCTGGTTTTATTTCCACAAAGGTGACATATGGTTTGCAAATTTATGGAAAGGAAAAGCCAGCACCGAAGGCCGGTTCTATTCAAAGTCCGGTGAGATTTTCTTTGGCAAATTCAAATATGGATGGAGACACGAGCAATTTCTCTGTATAGATGTGGATGCAACAAGGTGAGGGACCCTTCAAAAACTCTTCTCAGATCAGAAAAGGAATAGAAGATTAATTTTTTATTGGTTAATATTGGTTCCAATTTGTTATACATGTGAAACATTAATTGACAGATTGGTGATGGGAGTCAAGAAGATGCTTACGATTTCTTAAGGCTTTTGGTTAGTTCTATGCAATTTATATGTTTGGAGGATCTTAGGAGTGAGAGTAAAGTAGACTCGAGACTATATGGCTCAAAGGAACTTCCAGCTCCTTTTAATATTTCTTCATTAATGGTGTTGTGTTCTTCACTAATGCTGTTGTTATACACTACATGTTATCAGCTCTTTTTTCCGTTCTCAGGTGAAATGTTTAAGGTGTGATCATGAATGAGAGAGGCGTGAGAATATTTAAGATTTAGTTGTTTTCAGTTATAAAAAAATCCATTTCGCGCAAGCCGCAACTTTTTCTAGTTAACTATATGTAAAGTTAATATAACATATTAATCCAAAATTAAAATTATAAATTTGAAGATATTAGTTGTTTTTAGATCAGAATAAATGAAATATAAAAAATAATTAAATATACAAATTTATTAGCTATATTTATCAAAATTTAACCAAAAAATTTAAACCTATTTTTATGTTTTTTTAGCATTGAAAACCTAACCAAATCCGAACTGTAGCTATTTTGGTTTAAAATGTTGAAACAATTCGGGCATTTTTGGACCCGAACTGGACCGGAATTGTTTTTAAATATAAACGGTTCTTTGTTTCTAAAACCGAACCAACCCAAACCGAGGTAGACCCGAACCGGAACCAAAATTTATAATACCCGAATGGATACCAATTTCCTAGAACTGAAGACCCGAGACCCGAATGGAACCGACCCGAACCCGAATGGGTACCCGAATGCCCATGCCTAACCAAGTTATAGCCACAAATATATGAATGTGGCAATCGATGGCAAGGTGTCTATTTGTCACGGATTCTTCATTATAGACGCGGAAAAAAATATGGATATGGACAATTTTTCTTGTAGTGTATATTTTATTTGTACATGATGGTTTCCATGAGAAACTAGGATGTTATATGAGATAAGTCTACCTTGCACAAAGGTTGCTTGATAATACCTTATTCGGTATGATTTCAATGAGTAACTTATTCAGTCTCTTGGATAATACCTTGGATACCACATTGTAAGAAAATTTGCATAGGCTAATTGGCCTCAAGGCATTGACTTCATAGGGGTGAAGTTTGTTTGGAATTAGGCAAATACGAGTTTCATTCAATTGTCCATTTATGATGCTTATCTCCATAAACTCTTGGAACAATAATTAAATTTGGACCCACTATTTTCCAGTAAGCTTGATAGAAGGTCCTACTTAAACCATATGGCCAGGGGCTCTTTTTAACTCCCATTAAGATGGCACACCTGATCCTAATCAGGTCCGGCTTGTTCCATATGTACTTGGTCTGGAACCTCTGTGATGGTACTCTCAAAACCTTTAAAAATAGTTTCCTCCACATTTGGTGTAGAGACTCTTAAGTCTTAACTCTAACCTATACAGATTAGAGAAGAAATTGGTTGAAGTTTCTCTCACTTTCTGTACAGAGAAGAATCTGTCTTCCACTTTATATGCTCTATGAAGCAAACTTTGAAAGCATGAAACTCCTTAATTTCCATTTTTTAGAAATATTATCTTCCGCTTTAACTCTTGAATGATGATCTCTATATTCATCTTCCAACCGCCATAACATATCTACAAGACATGATTCTAGGGATAAGATATGTGTCATTCTCACCAACACTAGTCTCTTCCATGTCTCTCATCCATCTCTTATCAAATCTGAACAATCCAAACTTCATAGGACAGCATAAAACAATTGGGTTATGGTCATAGCCAATTCTATGTAAATAAAGAGACTTTTTTTCAAGGAATCATGAGATGTCAATCCGCATTTACAAAACTCTATCCAACTTAAAATGCACGATTCCTTCACCCTTATAAGTTATGACCAACCGAACCAAGATGGAGAATTCCCTTGATATGATACCTCCATCAGTCCACATGATCCCAGTGTTTTGAAAGAAATGAATGAAATTATGGCATAATGTTCCTCCTCCCTTTGTCATCATTCCTTAAGATATTAAAATCTCTCATGAGGATCCAAGCTTCATTTATGTGTTTTCGTCCTTCTAAGTCGCTTGTATATCAATCATCCTTAAATTTGATGGCAAGATTAATATGCACATCTTATTTCTACAACAATGACAAACTTCCACTCAGTCGCTCAAGATACCCCAAGTGACTACACACATCTTGAAAATAATGTATTTGTCTCATTGGGGAATTATAACCTCTCGGACATATTGACCATGGGAAAAAGGGGCATAGAGTATCTAATTTCATTAATCAATATTGTAGTATAAAAAAGGCAATCGTTGTAATGCTCCTCTTTGGAGACAAATGAAAACTACACTCTTCTTATCGCTAGAATACTCTTCTACTTTAATGAAATATTTAAATCCCAATATACCCTTTTGTTCGACCAATCAGAGAATAATGAAAAAGGATCGGGTTTTGTTAGATTAGTTTGGCTTTGTTTCTTCATTGGACCCGATTGATATCTGATCCATCCCTTCCATCCCTAGCTAAAGAAATAAAATGGCGATGTCAATTACAAAGCTCAAAAATTAATCAGCTCTGAGATCGGCCGCAAATAGTGCCTGAATCGGAGTTTAATCAAGGGGCTTCTCAAAGCTATCGGAAGATACGGATCAATCGCTGTAATTCTCTCCAGAAAGCTCGTAGTTGGGACGAAGGTCTCTCCTCCAAATTCTCCACCACACCATTGACAAATATCTTCAAGGTTCGAGTCTCTCTCATTTCTGCAATTTTTGATTTAAAGGGTCATTTCAATATTTGAATTAACGTTTGTGGGTAGGTATTGGTGCAAGGGAAGAAAGTTGTCATCTTTTATCAGGTTTTTTCGTTATGAATGTCTGTGTGTAGGGGGGATTATATTGGAGTTTGTTCACAGCAGCACGTTCCTAGCTACAAGAGCCATATTGATAAGTTTAAAGCTAAGGGCATTGATTTTATCATATGTGTCTCTGTTACTGATCCTTTTACTGTAAATTGTTGGGCAGAGAAGCATGGTGCCAAAGATGTTGTAAGTTCGTAGCTTTAGTCATTCCTTGATTCCTATTAGTATATGATGTTAAGCTGATTTCTTGGTTCTTGCTTCCGATATTGCAACATAGCACAGATGATATGGCTCCTAGTTTGGTTGTCTAAGAGTTGAGTGGTGAAATGGATCATTTAGGAATCGTTTAGCTTCTTTTTGTATGTGAGTCTTGGTGTTGTCATGATATTGTTGTTGTCATATAAGACTCTAATATTCACATTGTTATATGGTCTTAAGAGCTTCACATCAATAGATGCTAAAAAATTTAATTCTATGATTAGTAAGACTTTACTCATGAGAAACATCATAATACTTGATGCACATTTCTATTTCACCGTGCTACTCACAGTACTCTAGTTCATTCAAAGACATCTTACAGTTTATCTGTTTTTGTTCGTCATGAGGAAAGTGATGATAATGATGACAAGGACGACACTGGAGCTCTTATAGCTGAGCTTGAACAGATAAAGAAAGAAAGAGTAGAGGACAGGCTCGGGAAGGTAAATCTTGCTCTTTTCTGTATGAAAATTTGTCTTGTTAACATGTTTTTTTGTCTGGTAACATGTATCATGCACATTTTTCAGGAAAACCTGCAACAGATGGAAGAGCTAAACGCCAAGGAAGAGGAACTTCTCAAAGGAAACCCACTGCTTAATGCTCCAACTTCGTTTAGTATCAAAAGGAGGTTAGCATCTCTTAACATCTGTATCGTCATGAATCTTGAGATTATATCAATTGTGTTGAAGGCTGATACATAATTATTAGACTTCTTAAGTAGTAGTGTCGTTTGAGGTTATTCAGACATCAAAGTATCTGAAACAGATCAATATATTTTGTAGAATTTCTTTTTTACGGCATAAAGGCTTTGTCGGAGGAGATGATGGGGATGAGAGGAGGAGTACAGAAGGTTGAGAAGAAGCAGGAGAAGAGTGAGAAGCACACTAGGTTAAAAGCGCATGAGTGCGGCGAGGAGAGTGAGAATGGCCGGAAGATGGTGGCTCGACCGATTAAGTCCATCGGAATAGTGGAATTTGTTAACGACAATGGTTTTGTTTTGCTTTGAGGTGGCTCCATTTTACTCTCTCGTAGTGAAAGACCGAAGAATGTTATCGACGAATTTTAACCTATTTTAATGACACAAAAATTTGATAAAAATTATCTTCAAATTTTAAAATTCTTTATGGCAATAATAACTGACACAAACTCAAGCTTTTAGGAATTTTATATACTAGTACAGTTACAAATCATTTTTGTAACAAAACTACACGCCAAAGTTCACCGTCTCACTCACCTTCTCTTCGATTCAAAATTCTCTTTGGCTATCACTACCAAACAGGACCAGGACAACTCCAAGACTACTCAAGTATACAAAGAGCAAATAAATTTTCAGAGACCGAATAACGTGGATACTAGTACGGATGCACCATCAGAGAACTTAGTATTATAATTTGTTTTTTGTTTGGTTTCTGTTTTTTGCTTTTAATTGTACAACTTAGTATAACTAGAGTAACGCTATGTAGACATTTTGTGTTCTGTTTCTGGTTTTTGTTTTCGGGTGTACATCTTAGTACAATTAGAGAAACACTATGTAGACATTTTGTGTTTTGTTTATGGTTTATGATCTCGGGTTTACAACTTAGTACCACTGGAGTAACACTATGTAGATATTTTGTGCTCTGTTTCTGGTTTTTGATATCGGGTGTACAACTTAGTACAACTGGAGTAACACTATGTAGACAATTTGTGCTCTGTTTCTGGTTTTTTGCTCTCGGGTGTACAACTTAGTACAACTGGTACGATAATATTTGGTATAACTGATACAACTATTCATATTAAAAAAAACACAACAAAAGAAAAATCACAGTATATCAGTCTTCAAATAGTAGATTCACATTACATGAACAAGAATTACATGTGTGTCATAAAAAATGAGTGTTATGAAATTTAGTTTTAACATATTATAGTTTTTCTCCATAAAAGACCTTATACTTTTATGGAGAGTTAGTTAATGATAACCACATTATCAGGCATAATATGAAAAAAATTTGTTGTTGGTTGTTTAAGTGCATGGAGACCTTTGAAATGTACTAAAACAAAACAATTTGATGAGTACTAAAACACATTGTAGTCCCTTAGTGTTTGTTCATTCCTAAACAATTTAATTGAAAAATCCATAAAATACAATTGTTTGTATTTAAGTACAACTAGAAAACTGGGCGGAACAACNCCAAAACGAAAGGAAAATCCCCCCCCCCCAAAAAAAAAAAAAAAAATCAAATTTCCCTAAAATTTTTTCTCTCTTCTCTCAAACAATTTCTTTCATTTTTCCCCTCTCTATATGTCATAATTCTTCCCATCTCCTCCATCATATTCCCTTATTCCCAACTTGTTGAATGTTTGTTCTTTGTTTCTTTTTTTCTTTTTAATTATTCTCCTTCTAAGTTGTAAGTTTTTGTTTGTAATGGTTACAAACTCTTTGTTTTTTATTGTACTTACGTTTAAATGTATTATTCGGGGTTTTTGTAAAGTATAATAATTATTCTAAATTGGTAGTTTTTTAAAGAATATAATAATTATTCTAAATTGCTAAAAGAAATTAAGAATAATAATTATTCCAAGTTTCTACTTGCAAAACCAAAAACAAAACTAAATAAAGATAACTAGAAACCCAGAACAAATAACTACAATGCAAACAAACCAAATTTCTGATAGTAATTAAATCCAAATACAATTCAAGCAAAAAACATACATTCTACCAAGTAATACCATTTTTCCCTAGAAAACCAAAAGCACAACAAATTAACATTTACCAATTCTTCCAACTCTTACACGGACTTCAATTAAAGGACTTCTAGGGTTTATGGCTTGGGTCTTGGATACGAAAAGTCCTCACTACTTATGGAAAGGTTTCCACCCGGCACAAATAGTGACCATGGAAGCCATGACACTTCTGCACAGTTTAATAAAAGAAAACTAATTAACACCAGTAAATGGTCAATGTTGACACAACTTGAATTAGATTTTCTGTAAGCTACTAAAAAATTCTAAGAGATAAAACATATTCCATTCGATAGAGCCAAAAACTCTGAGATTTATAGTATGGACGCTAGATGCTTCACAGGAAAATGTCATTTGTTGGCTGGATAAATAAATCTATACCAGAAAATATAGGAATGAACAAACACTAAGGGACTACAATGTGAGCTTACACGTGTGAGCTTACATACCACAAATAGAATCATGAGCTATTGATCTGGTTTAACAACTATCTAGGCAAAATCATTGGTACTACACACTATCAGGGAAAAAAATAATTATATGTAGAGCTTGCAATTACAACTATCAGAGATAAATCATTTCTGATCCGATTGTGAGAAAGAATATACCTCCAAACCTGCTGCTTTGAAAATGAAGAACACTATACTGAAATATACTCAGCTCCGAACCAGTACATATTTCTTTCTCAAAGGATTCCACTTGAACATTTTCCAAAACTGCAATTTCAGTTTCAGTACATGTCAAATCAGAAACGGAAGAAGCAATTCACTACAAGAAAGCACGCCATTTGCGAGGANCACTACAAGAAAGCACGCCATTTGCGAGGAAACTTTGCGACGCCGTTTGTCCCTCGCAAATCTGCGTGGAATTTGCGACGAATTTGCGTGTCATCCCAAACGTCATCGTATATTCGTCGCACATCCGCGAGGACAGATTTCATCGCAAAACCGTCGCTAATGTGCGACGGGTTTGCGACGTTTTCGCGTACAG
>OVAP01005238.1:1252-13291 GCA_900406295.1 Aurinia saxatilis | reverse complement strand
CTGTACACTTGCAGTTTAACTACAAAGGGTAAAACTTTGTGTATCAGGGATCAAGCCGAGCCCGTAGTTCGAGTGTCGGGTTGTTACCGTACTAGTGATAGTATTTCTTTATATGCCGAGAATTCCAAGAGCGTGGAATGACTCTTCTGTCCAAAGCGATGAGCTTGTAGACACCGGGCCTGACGACCTCCGTGACGCGATAGGGGCCCTCCCATTGAGCACCGAGCTTGCCCGCGTTTGGTTCATCGGTATTTTGAAATACTTCGCGCAAGACGAGGTCGTTCTCTTGAAAGCGCCGAGCTCGAACATGGGAGTTGTATCATTGAGAAGCTTTCTGCTGATAGCTTTGTAAGTGAACGAGTGCACGATCCCTTTTCTCGTCGAAGAAGTCGAGCTGGTCTAGTAACATGATGTTGTTAAGGCTTTCGTCTTCAGGAGCATGCTGCCGACGGAGTCCAGGAACCTTCATCTCGGACGGTATCACGCACTCAGAGCCATAGTCGAGGGAGAACGGAGTTTCACCGGTTTNGCCATAGTCGAGGGAGAACGGAGTTTCACCGGTTTGACGACGAGGGGTCGTTCTGTGTGACCATAAGACGCCATCCAACTCTTCGGCCCACCTCCCTTTTTCGTGTCTAGCCTCTTTTTCAGTCCGTCGACGATGGTTTTGTTGATTGCCTCGACCTGTCCATTACCCTGAGGGTAGCGAGGGATAGACTTGGTGAGACGCATTTTCCACTTCTCGCAGAATCCTTCGAACTGAGCTGATATGAACTGGGAGCCGTTATCCGTTACAATCTCGTACGGAATCCCATGTCTGCAGATGATGAATTTCTAGACAAAGTGTTCTACCTGAGTATCTTTGATCTTAGCGTAAGATTCGGCTTCGACCCACTTTGAGAAATAATCAGTGAGGACGAGGAGGAGTTTCTTGGTTTTGGAGTTAGGCATGGGGCCGACAATATCCATAGACCATCGCATGAAGGGGTAAGGTGAGGAGACCGAGGATAGTAACTTAGCTGGCTGTTTTATCACTGGAGCCTGTCTTTGACACTTCTCATATCTGGACGCGTATTGTTCGCAATCGCGGAGCATGATCGGCCAGTAAAACCCGTGAGTTTTAATCCGAAGGGCAAGACTGCGGCCGCCAGAATGATTTCCACAAGATTCGTCGTGTATCTCCTGCATTACCTGTCGAACCGTGCCCCCCTCCACGCAACGAAGGAGTGGTCCGGAAGGAGACCATTTGTAGAGTTTCCCATCAGCCATTGAATATCGTGCGGCCTAGGTTTTTAATTTTCGCGCAGCCTACTTGTCTTGTGGGATTGTTCCTTCGATGATGAACTCTTGAAGCCTGGAAATCCATGGACTGTCGTAACCGTAAGTGGAAGGGCTTGCTATCAGATCAATGTCCATTGGAGCAGGGGCGAGCTCGTCGGGATGACCGTTGCGACCTGATCAGGGGCCTGGATGCTAGGACTCTCGATGAACCCGACCGGATCACTCGACGGAAGTCGGATGCAGAGGCAGAACCGAGTGCAGCAAGGGCGTCGGCTGACGAGTTGTCGCAGCGCGGGATCCGAGTTAGGATAAATTCTTTAAAGTTTGAAGAGAGTTCACGAATGACTTGTAAGTAGGCCTCCATCCGTTCTTCTCGGGTTGAGTAGTCGCCGTGGAACTGATTCACGACGAGCTGGGAGTCGCATAAGGCATGAAGACGCTGGACCTCCAAGCCTCTGGCTAAACGCAGCCCCACTATAAGGGCCTCATATTCAGATTCGTTGTTGGACGCCTCAAAACCGAGTCTGAATGACTGCTCGAGCACCTGCCCATTGGGAGCAGTGAGGGAGATTCCGATTCCGGATCCAAGTTTGGACGATGATCCATCGGAATATAGTGTCCAGGTTGGTCCCTCATGTGTTGTTTTCTTTTCGGTTACCGAACTAGTCGTATTGGAGACAATCGAGTTCTCGTCTGGCAACTGGTTGTTACTGGGTTCGGGGGTTTCCGAGTTGCGGCTAGCTGGGTTGAAATCGTGCTCAGCTGGCTGAGGATTCCAAAGTTCGCAGTCTCCTGCGCGGCGGCTTTTCGAGCGAGGTCGGCCAANATTCAGATTCGTTGTTGGACGCCTCAAAACCGAGTCTGAATGACTGCTCGAGCACCTGCCCATTGGGAGCAGTGAGGGAGATTCCGATTCCGGATCCAAGTTTGGACGATGATCCATCGGAATATAGTGTCCAGGTTGGTCCCTCATGTGTTGTTTTCTTTTCGGTTACCGAACTAGTCGTATTGGAGACAATCGAGTTCTCGTCTGGCAACTGGTTGTTACTGGGTTCGGGGGTTTCCGAGTTGCGGCTAGCTGGGTTGAAATCGTGCTCAGCTGGCTGAGGATTCCAAAGTTCGCAGTCTCCTGCGCGGCGGCTTTTCGAGCGAGGTCGGCCAAAGTGGTCGCAACCGCCTCGGGATTCACCTCGAGACGTTCCACGCCTTGATCGTCTCGTACAGTGCGTACGATGGCGAGATGCTCGGCTGATCCTGGTTGCAGCCCGGCTGGAGGAGTTTGCTGTCTTTCGGACATAGGTTTTTGCTAGGGTTTCGGTTTGTGAGGAAGGTTTCTTCGGCTCCCCACAGTCGGCGCCAAATTGTGAGGGTTAAGTCACACAATCACTATTTGTTCGAGGTTCTTGGTAAGGGACTCGAAACAAAGAGCTTAACACAAACGCAAGGTATCTAGCAAGAGGTTTTTATTGATATGCAAAAGATAGTTCTTTCGTAGTTTAAGCTTTTTGGATTCTTAAGCCAGAAAGAGATTATCTAACAAATTAAACCTATCAAGATATATATACAAGATTATGCCGACTTATCGATAGGTTAAATCTTCTTAGATCTTCTCGTCATTATCTTCTGTCGGCTCGCCATTATCTTCTTAGGGCTTTAAGTCTTCCTAGTCCCGTGGGTTTAGGCCCACCTCGCATTTAAGCCTAGCTCTGATCAAATAATGACTTCGTCGCTTGGTTCACAGTGTCCTCCCACTTACTGGGTCGTGTGAAGGCGAGGTTCAACCACCTTGTCGCTAAGGACGCGAGGTCGCGTGTGACCTCGCGACTAAACCCTCACAATGACAAGGTCACCATTTCTCGGCCTCGCCTATACTTAACTATAATCGCGAGGCCTACAATGATCGGCTTCTAGGCGATCTCGCACTTATGATGACGGATACTGACGAGGTCATAGTTACATGATTCGGAAGCAAATGGCGAAGCTATTCCAAGTCAATCATCAGTTTGACCTATGAGAATATTTGACCCCCACAGATGAAAAGCACCGATGGCTAGAAAAGACAAACGATAACCGCGATTGAGTTTGATGATAAGCTAAGTTGAGAGAGAAAGTAAAGAGGTCGTGTGTAAGACACTCACATAAGACCAAATATATTTCTTTTACAAAAACCTATTTTGAATATAGTTTTACAAAGTTCAGATTCTTTCACTGTAACCATTTTTGGCAACCCCAATTTCTATTGGTTAAGACTCAAGAGAGATTAATGTAGATTTTAGAAACTTATATGAGTTAGGAGAAATCAGTGCAAATGTCATGAATTTTTCTGTTTTTAAAAAGTGTAAGAAATGACATGCAAAAAGTGTAAGAATTTTTGTGGAAGCAAGACGCTCAAATCACACTTACTTCGTTTTCCAACTTGGGTTTATTAACTATTTCTTTCTTGCTCGAAAGAAAATATAATTGGAGAAGTTGTAACCAGAAATTTGTTTACATTGAAAAGAACTAACACAACAAATAAAGATGTAGGAGTTTAAGTATATTCTAAATTTCTAATCAAGAAGATAAGATAATGAAACAGACCACTTGTCTCTCACCAATGCTCTCACGAGGAAAGGACGACTCCGTCTTATCTAAGCTTTTTGGATTTATTTTTAATTAACGAAATGCTCATTGTTATTTGTTGTTTGGGTTAATATCATTATCAGACAGTCGAATGCTTGGACGACACGTGTAATATCTCCTTCTCACCTCTATTAAAAAGAAATAGATGTCTTTAATTAGTTATGATTTCTTTTTCTAAGAAAATAAACATAAAATAATATTTATACGAAAAACTATCCGGACATTTACTATTTGGGGTTTTCAGAATAGTTCGGTTGTCAAATTTTCTCACTTATATTTAAACTAAATGTTTTTAAGAATTTGGTTTATATTTTATATGAAAATCAGTGATGATATTTTTGGACCAAACAAAAAGAACAGTAAGAATATTAGCACAAATTCAAACCGAACTCTGTTAACATGGTTTGGTCGAACTTTGTGTGTGTGGTGTGGGTATATAATACTATATATATATATATATATATATATATAACAAATATTATTAAATCCTCAATTTAATGCAAATATAGAAAAATTATATGATGTTTTAGCTAATTTTCCTTATGAATGTTATATTTTTGAATTATGCTTACTAGATTTTTCTAAAAAATCAATATAAATGAATAAGACTTCCTTTTGAAACAAAATCTCCTAAATTAATAATTTTCTTAGATTTAGAAGATTGTTTGATTTATTACTGTTTATATAAATATAAATTTATTACAGAATATATAATTACTTTATGAGTTTGGTTTTACAGTTGTAGACAGAGATTTTGAACACATTTTAAGCACAGAGAATCTGACTAAAAAACCTTTAACTGATATAAATAGTAGTAAGAGAGTATAACGACTGCTTCACTTTCTCTTTCTCTCTCTAAAACTCCTTTTAAGAGAAAGAAAGAGAGAGAGAAGATAGCATAAAACAAAAAAAAAACAAAAAAAAACAGAGAATTTAGGTTCAGAGCTTTTCCTTTGATTTATTATTATTTTATTACAGTCTTTTGTTCTTGGTTTGAGAATGTCGGGACACAAAGAAGAAGAACAAGAAGATCCTCGTATTAACGGAATCAAAACTAAGATCCGTGTCGTTCCAGATTTCCCCAAGAAAGGTTATTACCTCTGTTTTGTCTAGCTTTTCTTTCTTGTATAGTTTTCTTGATTGTTTTCATGAGCAAATGCATGTCTCTTGCTTTGAATTTTTACCGACAAAACATGAATTTTTCAGGAATAATGTTTCAAGACATAACAACAGTGTTGTTGGACCCGAAAGCTTTCAAAGACACAATTGATCTGTTTGTTGAGAGGTTCATAGACAAGAACATCACAGTTGTTGCAGGTATTTTTCTTCTTAAGTTTCTAGACACAAACATTTGGATATACAGTACAGTAGTGTTATTTCGATGGATTATACTGTTGAAAAGATCCGACCTAATTGAGTGAACTTCATTTTTTATTGTTTTCTCAAGATTTTTGGGGGAAAAAAGTGGGTAGGTCATGATTTAAGTGACGTTTAGATTTTTCTTTATATTGGCAAAAAAAAAGCTAAAGAAACTGTTCAATAGTTGATTTTTGGGTATGTGGTAATTAGTGGAATCTTGAAGAAATATATAATATTTATTGTGTCTTTTTTTTTGTTTGGGTCTAAAATTTATGATGTCAAAATCTTTGTATTTTTTTTTTGTCAACAATCTTTGTATTAAGTAGTTTGTTGGAGAATACTAAGTATTTACATTGTCGACAAAAAAAAAATACTAAGTATTTACATCTAAAATAGGTAGTTGTACTAAGTAGAGTATTCCACTGTTTTCTTATAATTAAAGACTATTATCTTTTGACAAAAAAAACAAAACTATTAAATTTGTGGTTGTGTTTGAATTTATAGCTAGTTATTGGATTTATAAATATTGTACAATATGTAAAATAAAGATGATATTTCAAATTTTAAAAGTTACAAGCAAAAAGGAAAGACAATGTACCATTTGAGTTTGACGTTTGCATTTGTATTTACGTTTACAAAAATGTAACAAATTTTTTTTTTCCCACATGGAAGCACATCTTTAATATGTAAAGCTTTTGGTGGAGACAGTAGTACACACTCTCTTATCTCTATAATCTAAATCTTTGTGCGTGATTGAGTGATTGAATGAGATTGATTGCTTCGATCATTCCTTCTCCTAACTCATATCATAATCTTTTTTTAAAGAAAATTAAATATTCTTCTACTTTTTAAAAGCTTATAATTGTTGATCTTGCTTATATATGAAAAAGTGTTTAGTGTAGTGTGTGTGGGTGGTGGGTATTGTTTGGATAGATGGGTAGTTGAGTGATGGATGTAACCTTTTTAAAAGAGTTGGCCCCAAAACAAAATTGATTTGGGTTTTCTTTCTTTTTCTATCATCATTATTTTGCCCATTTCTTTTTCCTTCACATCTTTTGTGTAAATGAAGTACAAAAACTTTATATTGTTACTGTTGTAAGAATGTGAAGTATGATGAAGTACATCATTTCCTTTACCTTTAAATCTGAATACTTTTTACATTTGTCTTTTCAAATCAATAGAATTCAGACTATACATATTTGAAAGGGAAAAAAATGGTATCCCACCAGTTAACACTCATGAAAAACTAATATTTTAGCATTTTAAAATGTTGTTCTTTTAGTATCTTCTGTAAGCCAGACCATATGAAGGAAGTGTTAATATGTGAATACACATGATACATAACACTGATAATAGTAAAATTTCAATACGTTTTTTTTGTAAATTCAAGTTTTCATATTCTTGTATGAATACATATCTAGACCGACCACTTGTAACATCTAACCGTATCTTTTGTGTTAGTGCTCTAGAATCTGCCTACTGGGTTGGTTGTTGGGACAAAGAGCCATTCTTTAGCTTTTCTTCTATACCATTATTTTTAATACGACTCTTGTAACAACTTGATAACAACACATATAATTGTGCTACTTAATTAGACCTTTTATGTTACTAAATTGCATAGCCGTATCTTGTAATTTCAGGAATAGAGGCACGCGGTTTCCTATTCGGTCCACCAATCGCGTTAGCCATTGGAGCCAAGTTTGTTCCTCTTCGGAAACCCAAGAAACTGCCTGGTTCGTAAACTTTATATACCTTTTCATTTATAGAGTAGTAGAACTAATTTTAGATGTCTGAAATTTTTTGAATGGTTTACATGACATTAAAATGTACCTAGGTGAGACGATATTCGAGGAATACGAGCTGGAGTATGGAAATGACCGGCTAGAGATGCATGTAGGAGCTGTCGGGGAAGGAGATCGAGCTTTGGTCGTTGATGATCTTATTGCGACTGGTGGTACTCTCTGCGCCGCCATTAATTTGCTCGGTAAATTCCCTTAAGTATATGACCATTCAAATTGAGATATTAATTTCAAACCTAACCATAACAAGATAAATTCAAAATAGTTATAACTCTTTGTGAATTGTATTTTTTGGGGACCATGTCAGAGAGGGTTGGAGCAGAAGTTGTGGAATGCGCATGTGTGATTGAATTACCCGAATTAAAGGTTCGATGTCGTAAAATTTACTACAATATATTCGAAATAATAAATTCGAGATCTTTATATTGGTGTGACATTTAATTTGTTTGAGGTGGGAAAATTTAATTTTTGCAGGGAAGGCAGAGATTGAAACTCAAGGGGAAACCATTGTGCATGCTTGTGGAGTACCGATGAAAATTTTAGTTTTGAGTTTATTTGGATACATTATTCGGTTAATTAATTTTGGTGTTATGCACCAAAATATTGGATTATGTACCGAAAATTCGGATTATGCAGACTTATTATGGATTATCGTAGTACTATATTTTGATTTGAAATCTGGCGGAATCTTAACTGAAAATAAAACTAAAATTTATGTGTTGTTACAAAAATTACTCGATATATTAGTTACTAATCGGAGAAATTAACTTAAGTAATCCCCCTATGAGGGGGTGGGACTTAGGTGACTTTTGAAAGAGGTAATTATTTGATCACTGAACTGGGTATTAAACGAGTCTATTAGTATGTTTACTTGTTGAGTTATTTTAGTTGTATATAAACAACACCCGTACATTATTAAATTTGTTATGATATATGCATGTATGTAGGTATCCTTGAATGCGAACTTGTTTTGATAGAGTCTCTTTTTGATGTTGCTCTGCCACCCTCGTCAGGCGATCAGGTAAAAAGTTGCAATCCAGAATAATAGCTATGTAAGAATCTCTTACTTTAAAGACTTGAATCTTTTTTTTTTTTTTTTGGGATCAAATTACACTTTCAACTTTCATTCAAACTCCATCAAAAGAGAAAATGTCAAACTCAACATTAACCAATAAAACAACAACAATACTAGCCCAAAAGGGTACATAAAAGCAAGAGATAGATGAAAAGGTTACACATTGACAAATAATGTCGCTATGAAGTCTTTTCAGCTCATCAAAACTTTTTGAATCGAAAAAGATGACGAGAGACTGTGAGTCCGAGACCAAAGTGATGATTTGGATACTCGCAAGGGGCGCTGCGATTAAAGCAGTTTTGGGAACAAGGCCAATTGCTATGAACACCGAGTAGAAGTATCGTCGGGTTGCAGTGTCTTAAACGGAAGTAGTTTTCCTTGAGTTCATGAGTCCATAAGCTGAAATTATCCTGGCCACCACAAACCAACCTACAAGGACGTAGATTGCTGGAATTTGCAGGGAGGTAGCAAAGTTTGCATCTACAAAACAGTAGAGACTATTGACAAAGGAGCCGTGTGCTTCTTGCCATTGTGCTCCAATGATCCTACAAATTTCAAAGAGAGCAACACACAATATGCAGAATCTAGCTAAACCATTAGCTATAACCTCCAAACAAAGTAATTCTACAACATCCTCAAAGAGAGACAAATCAGTAACACCCTCAAACTGAGGCAATTTAGTAACATCCTCAAACTGAGGCAATTTGATAATAATATCCTCAAATTGAGGTAAACTGGAGATACCAAGACTTGAATCTTTTTTCTTTTGTTTTTTTTCTTCTACAGCTTAAACTTAGATGAATAAGTAGTTTTATTTTGTCATCTTTCTTTTATTTTGAGGCAATTTGTCATCTTCCATAGTCAATTTTTATAAGCCTATTTTTTGTGGATACAAAAATTGGGATTCACATTCTTTACGTTGAAAATTAGATGATATGCAGTTTTAGATAGCACTTAAAGCTCAAACAAAAGGGTAATCTCACATCAAGGAGAAAGAGAATGAGGACAAAATAAAAAAAATCAGATAGTTTTTGTAACAACAAGGAAGAAAAATATTTGGGTCCTTTGTCATATGTTTGTAATTTCGTTTTCTGATAATTCTTGAACATTGTAATTCTGTTTTCACCGTTTTATGTCTGTATTTTCCATTGATTTTTGTTGATTTTTTTGGTTTTGGTTTTTCTCAAATTCTTAAGGTGTTAGGTTCTCATAAAATTTTGGGTTTTGTATATTAATTTATCCCGTCTTATTTTTTATGATTAATAATAAAAAATAAGTAAAAAGGAAAACAGACGACATCATCTTTCACTTATTTCAATGATTTAATATTTTACTATAATTTTGAGTTTTTACTTTACTTTCATCAGAAGATGTACTTCTTTTATGTTTTTGTGTTGATCAATATTTTAGTGGTTTTGATGGATTTGTTTCATTGAGTTCTCAAACAAGAGAACTAATCACTTAATCTGGTTTTGTTTGTGCTTTGTAATTTTGTAAACGAGAAAGGAGACAATTGTTGGAATTATTATTGTTAGATAATCACATTTTCTCAAACTTTTAACATTTTTTTTTGTGACCTATTTTCTGCGCTTCACAAAGAAATTTATTTTAGAGAAATATTTTTGTTTTACAAAGTATATCAGTATACAATGAATCATATATATTTTAATCTTATTTTTTTAGGTTTTACCTCAAACTTGATTTTTCATTATCATTTAATTAATATCACATTAAATATATGAATATTTATATAACTACAACTTTTTAATTTGTGAGAAATTCGTTAAAATAACACTATTTGTAAAACTGAAAAAATGAATATTTGTAATATGATGCGTTGACGAGTGTCAAAGTAGTACAACACTTTCAATTAATTTCCTTCTACTACATATTAACAAACTCGTGGTTATAGAATAGCTTTAGGTTCGAACCACAAGAACCAAAGGCTATAATATGAATTGTAAGACTCGAACTACGCTAGGATGAAGAATATAAGTTGATTTTCTAATGCCACTAAGTATGATTAAAAACAGTGTAAATTTAATAATCTAAAACGCTAAGCTAAGGAAATTCTTAAGGGATATGAAATCATAACCATACAATTATTTAGGATCTACGTAAGCACAACCTTGGACTCAAACATAACTTCGAGTTGATCCACCTTTGTGGCATCAATCACTTTCCTTAGTAATCTTGATATCTAAGTTATAGTTTGAACCTAGGATTCTAAGAATGTATAAATGAATGAGTTTTATATGTTCACAATGTGCCTTAGCATCAGCTTTCGTTGGCTAATGACGAACTGCTCATTTAAGGTTAGTTCTAGCAACCTAATAACACTTTTGGTGAATAGGTTAAAACTAAAATCATAGACTTTTTTTTTGTCAAGACAGAAATTTCATAAAGATAAACCGGGTTTAACCGGGGATAAAGCTGAGCTACAATTTTGCTAGAGGATCCGCGTCTGAGTTAGCAGATCTCGGTACCAAAGAGAAGTTAATTTCCTCGAAATCGTTAGAGAGATTGATGATATCTTGGAGGATACTGTAGATCTCGATGTGGGGGATGTTCGATTTTGACCAATCGAATCATGGTTTGAGAATCTAATGCAAGAATGATCTTTTTGAAACATAAGGTTGAGACCTTGAAGATGGCTTCTCGAATTGCTAATGCTTCTGCCATCAATGGTGAGGAGACATGGGTGATCGTCGTTGCTGCCTGGGTTATCAATTTGAGCTTCAAATCACGTAGGGTCCAGCAGAGGCCCACATCTCGACGATTGCTTGTTCATGTTGCATCAGTATTGAGGATTAAGGTTTCTCGATCCAGACTAGGTGATCCATTTAGCCTAAGCAATAAACATAACAATGGATGAAGACATCAATTTATGGTCTTATTTGTGTCTAGTCATAGATCCATAATTCCCAAGTGTAACTAGAAAATTACTCAGACATAATTAAAAGAACACAAAGACATAGATGAATTAACAAGGTTTAGAAAACTTCTCAAGAGGGTTTGGAGAAATCTTCTCCCTAAAGCTTACAAGTGCACAAACTAAGATTATAATATGAAGTGTAGTCTGGCAAAAGAAGCTCTTATTTACACATACAAACACGTCTGAGAATATGATTTTTAGCTTGGAAAAGGATAATTGGTATTCTCCTTAAGTTGATGAAATTTCCATTTTCTTGATTCTCAAAGAACGGATATTTTGATATGTGATGGATCAATCGATCTATCACCAATCGATCGATCGATTACTTTTGAGCAACCGATGAAGTGCTCGCTTAAATAGATCGATCAATGGATTGACCTTATCTTTTTTTTCTTATGGATCCATCGATCTCTTTAACTATTCACCATTTCTTTAGGTTTAGCTCCAACTCTTCAATCCTAGCCTTAGTACCCAACGTGTTTATGACATGATAAGACTCTAAAAAAGACACTAAAAGATTCGAAAAACACTTTAAAACAAATGTTAGATTATGTTAAAAACACAATATATCATGGATTCATTTACATTTTTGGATGGTGGACTGGTGGAGAATCATCACCATAGGAGTATTGTCAATCTAGCTGTAAAACTTTGCATCCTATAGTAGTATATATAGTGACTTTTTATGCGGTTTTAGGTCTTAGAGGTGGTATTTTGCAATATGCATGTCTATATGTTGAACTAGATAGTGAGTTTAGAGATAGTGATAAAACCGAATGTACCTCAATTTGACAATCGTACAATATATAAGTCATTGCAGTATATTTAATTATGGTTTTGATGTCTTTTTATTTTTACTAGAAATAGAAACAGAGGAGGAGGGATTAAACGGCATAGAAGCCGGAATAAAGGAGGGATAAATGGAGGGGGTGGAGAAGAATTGGTGTCTGTGGGGGGGGGGGGGGGGG